>PVLA01003071.1:203870-231479 GCA_004027455.1 Hydrochoerus hydrochaeris
AAGAAGAAATGATAAATGTAATGAAATAAATACTGAACACATCTAAAGAAGATGTAGTTGAAGAGAATATGACCAAACAAAACAAAACAGAATAGAGCCAATCAAAACAAAACAGTGAACATGACACAGGACTTCAAAATAAAACAATCAAAACAAAACCATGAAAGCAGTATAGGGCTTCAGTACTAGATAACAGAAAATCAGTAATGGCTACCATAATGTATTTTGTTATCTTTGAAATATCTGCCCATACCATCTGATATAATAAAATCAAACAAAATAAAACTAAACAGAACTGTGAAAACAATACATTCAAAACAAGATAATAGGAAATTAACAGTGGGTACACCTTCCTTTTTTAGATGCCTCCCCCTTTCACTTTCTCAATATCCATTGTGCATTTGGGATCCCAATAATTCCCTTAGTCTCTTATACCAGGAAGACAACACAGTGTTCACTCATGTGACTCTGAACCATTTCACCCATGAACATGATCTCAAGTTGCTTCCATTTACCTACAAGAGCCTCGAGGTTATCTTCCTTTATAGGTGAGTAGCTTTCCTTTAAAAATGCCACATCTTTTTTATCCATTCTGTGGTTGATGGGCAAGCTATCCCTGCCTTTTCCTTATTCCCTGTCACATAGAGCATTATTTTCTCTCCTTGACTCAGTCTGTGAATTTCCTTTTGAGTTAAATGTGTTTCTTGTATCAATCATATTAATAGATCCTTTCTCCCAATTCACTCAGTCTGTGCTTCTTTTTATTGGTGAATTGAGGCCTTCTACATTAATGCTTATGGCCAACATGCACTGGCTTGTCTCTGCCATGCTATTTTCCTGATGTTGGCTGCCTACTTTTCCCCTCCATTCAACTGCTTGCCATGCTTAGCAATCCCCCTCTGCTGCTGTTCCTAGAACCATGGTCATTTTTCTCTCTCTAGAATGTCCTTTGGTATACTTCATAGAGTTGGTTTGGTGGTCATGAATTCCTTTGGTTGTTCTTTGTCATGGAAGTATCCTGTTTCTCCATTAATTTTGAAAGATAGTTTGCAGAGTACATCAGTCTAGGCTGGAAGTTGTTTTCTTTCAGGACTTGAAATACTTCACTCCAGCTTCTTCTTGACTTGATGGTCTGTGTTGAGAAGTCTGCTGTGATTCTGACGGGTTTTCCTTTATAGGTGATTTGTTTCTTTTCTCTAACAGCCTTTAATACTCTGTTGTGCTGAATTTCTGGGATCTTGATTATTACATGTCTGGGTGGAGATTTTGGTTATGGCTATCTGGAGTCCTATATGCCTCACTTATCTGTATGTTGGGTCTTTTTCCCTTGGTTAGGAAGTTTTCTGCTATTACTTCTACAAAGTCTTATTTGGTTTGTGTTGATCCCTGCTTTTTCACTGACATCTATCACTCTTAAATTATTTTTCTTTGCAACACCTTGCAGCTATTGATTTATTTCCTGGTTTCTTGTTATTTTTAAGAGATCTTTCCTTTCACGGTCACTAGCTACAAACCTGCCTTCAAGGTCTGAAAGTTTATTGTCAGTTTCTTTCAAGTGATTTTGCCAGCTTTTAATGGAGTTTTTAATTTCCTGGATATTTCTTTTGAGTCTTTTTCATGTATTATCTCTCTTATATTGTTCATTCAAAATTTCTCTCATTTTCCTTGCTACTCCTTTTTTTATCCATGTCTTCTTTAGATATGCTCAGAAATTCTTTTATTATGTTTTTCATTTCTTCTTTTACCTGAAATACCATTTCTGATCTAATTTCTTTGATAGCCTCATGAAGTTGTTTCTTTACTTCAGTTGCCTTCATTTCAGAAACTTCAGATATGCGACTCCTGATCTCTTCCTTATTTACATCTGCTGGACTTGCTCTGCATGGATTGGAGGCCAGAGACTGTCTTTTGCTTCTTCATCTTGACATTTTCCTGGGTTTTTCCAGACAAGCAGGTTATGGGGTCCCAGGGCTCTTCCTGTGTTGGCTATCTGCCCACAGTGTTGGGGAATGGATCAGGCACCTGGGTTTCTCCTATGCTAGGTTCTCAGGGCAGCGTTGGGGTGCAGGACTGGCTTCTTCAGACATGTGCAGGTACTCTGAGACTCCCCTGATGTTGGCAGGTACATGATAGCTTGGCTGGCTGGTGCTCCCCTTCGGAACTGGTTACTGGTCCCTGATGCCTGCTTGCAGGTTCATAGGGGTGTCTGTGTTCAGTTTCTTATTCTGGTGTTGACAGTTCTGTGTTAATGTCTGTGTTGCATTCCAGAAATGTGTTGGGTATGGCATTTGTATGTGACTGTTATCCTGGGTATTAAGGTTCCCTTCAATATTATATTCTTACAGCCGACCCATCCTCTGGGATGCAATGAGTGAGGCCCAGAACACAAATTCACTGACTTCAAACAGGTCCACCCACCAAGATGGAATGGATAGGCACAGAGCTCAGCCTCACTGTCCTCCAGTTGGCCTGCCCTCCAGGATGGAATGGAGGGGTGCAGAGCATAGTCACCCCCTTTAGTGTACTTAATGGCCTAACCTTTAGTCATTGTATTCTAACCAAACTTTTTCTGGTTCTCAAGTTTCTATTTTTCACAGATTTGAAGCTTGTTATTTTTGCTTTGAGACAGGGTCTCACTATGTAGTCCAGACTGGCCTTGAACTCATTATTTAGCCCAAGCTGGTTCCAAAATTTGGCCTTTCGGTGCTGGGATTACAGGTATGTACCAACAAGTTTTAATTTCATCCAAATTGGTTCTTCATCACACTGTAGATAGACAAAAATCATCTGTTGAGGTAAACTTCCCTCATTTTGATTACATTTCTTAAATATCTGGCATCAAGAGGTATTTCAAATATTTCTGAAAGTAAAGAAAGACAGTTTGGGGCCAGGGATATAGCTCAGCAGCAAATCACCTGTCTGGCAAACACAAGGTCTTGAGTTCGATCCCTGGTACCAAAAAAAGACAGTTTTATTTTAGAAATAAAAATGGAAAGTGGAAATGTCTCTGAGAAATCTGGCAGAGATCTGAAGATTTTACTATATACAGCATAGGGACAAAAACTTACTTTGGTGGGGACAAAAAGCAGATGTCTATAAGTCACAGAAAGAGTAGCAGTACAGAGGCACAAATGCAGACAGTTTGTATAAATTCTGACATAAAGTAAATTAAAAGAGCCAAAAAAAAATTTTTATTAGACCCTTACAATAGTGTGAAAGAAGAGTCAGCATAGGTTTAGACTCACCAGAATAACTGCTAAGCCTGCATTGTTTCCAAACTTTTAAATACAAACTTTTTTTCAAGAGGAAATCTTATGCAGAAGTCGATGCAGAATGAATAAATGCAAAGAATGGGTGAGGATGGGAGGGAGAAAGGCACTGGAGTCTAGCTTGCTAAAAACATCCCTTAAACTGTCCAGCAGCCCTGGAGTTTGGAAAACAAGCTAGAAAGCCATTGTCAGTGGGCACTCAGGACAAAGGAAAACACAGATGCAAAAACACAACACTATAATAGCTATAAAACACTACTGAATTCAAACTGGTGATCTGAGAGTAAATAATGTTGAACTTATAGCTATAGTGTAATTAAACTATATAGTACAATCAGTTTGTCTAGATTTGCTACTCAACAATTAATCAACTTCTCAGTTTTGAAGACGCAACATAGCCTTTAATATATGTCATGCAAAAAAGTGTTTTTAATCACTTTAAATACAAATTTTAAACTTCTACTAACTAAAATTAATATGCTAAAAGTCTACAATATCCAATGTGACAGTCGCTGTCACATGGGGTTGCTGAGCACCTGAACTGTGGCTGCTCTGAACTGAGATGTCGTCTAAGTCTTAAAATACATGTGTTTCAAAGATTCAGATAAAAAAATTTTTAAGTAAATATTGTAGTATTTTTTACATCTGAGTTAAATATATTACTGAAATCAATTTCATCTTTTTTACTTTTTTAATGTGATACCTAGAAAATTTTAAATTACATTTCTACTAACATTACACTAATCTCAAGAAGACTTCTACCAATATTAAGAAATTCAGAAATAATAATATAACCACCTACAAAAGCGATTATTTTTCTTAAGTATCTGGCATTAGAGTTAAGATTAATATATTTTTAAGTCTTACAGTTTTTTCACAATAAGAACTGCTGTTAAATCTTAGAACCAGAAATTTTTTGGTAATCTAATATTTAGCATTTTAACCATTCTATTTAAATAGAGTTATTTAGGCCAGGCATGGTGGAGCACACCTGCAATCCCAGCATTCGAGAGGCTGAGGCAGGAGAACTGTCATGAATTCAAGGACAGCCTAAGCTACACAGTGAGTTCAAGGCCAGCCTGAACTACATATGGAGATCCTGTTGAGAGAGAGTTAGTTAATTAAAAACACAAATCACAGAAAAAGTAAAAAAACCACCCAGAAGGCAATGCACATTAAGGAAATGAAAGCAAAACACAATTGCAGGCTTACAGGTGCAGACCAGCAGAGCTCAGAGGCTGCCTTCATACCAGGATCCCTTGAAAAACAAAGCTCTTGTTGCTCCCTATCATCTTGCCCTTAACGCTCTCACTCTCTAGAGAAGTCAACTCCTTGAACCACCAGAAAGTACGTATCATAAAGTCAGAGAAAAAATGGAACACAATGCCAATCCTCAACCACTTTCCTACTGCCTCACACTTTAATGGCCACCCTAATCCCATTCATTTATCATTCTATATCAATTTTAGAATCATTCTTGCCAAATCCTCAAAGTAGAATAGTCAGTAAGCTATATGGATAGTCATCTGAAGAACAAATTTATGTTGTTACCAAATCCCTGCTATCACAATAAGTATGAGAGAATATATATATATTTTTAAACATATTTTTAAAAATGTATTAGTATGTTTGCAGTACATGCAGTGTGCAGTCATCTTGGAGAGTAGGTACATGTACATAATACAGCATGGTTCTTTTTTTTTTTTTAAATCCCCTTCTTACCCTCCTGCCTCCTTGCTCCTTCTCTAAATCCCCTTTAAACATGTATTTTTTTAAAAAAATTAGTATTAAAAGAAATCTTGGCCTCAGTAAGATAAGACTTTATAACATGAAAGATAGAAATTTAAAGAAAAAATTGATAGAAGCAATTTTAGGTAATTGTTTACAAAATAATTGTATTTCTATAAGAACTACTTGGCACAATAAACATAAAATTGGGCAAAACACACATAACTGCAACAAAACAGCAAAGGGTTCACGGTTCATATAAATGTATGAAAAATTTCTTTCAAAACAGTAATAAACATCCTAAAAAGAAAAAAGAGCAAAGGATACAAACAATTGAGAAAAGAATCAAAGTAGCTAAAAATAGGATGAAAAATGCTCAACCTCATTCATAATTAAAAACCGCAAATTAAATGACACCATATTTTTCACTTCTAAGACTGGCAAAGACAAGCCTAAAAGTGGAATGAGTCAAAAGAAATAAAAGTGCTCACTGTTGGCAGAGTGAAGAAATGAATATTCTCGCATATTACTAGAGAAAGTCTTTTTGGAGAACATGTTAAAATTTTAAAGATTGTACAATTACTCTAATGCAACAATTTCACTTTTAGGGACATTTGTTAAGAAAACAAATGAACAAATACCCCTAGTGTTAATATAAAAATGTTCATCGAAACACTATTTGTACAAGTGAAAAGCAGAAAACCCAATGTTCTACAGAAAGGGATTGGTTCACAAGTTATGATAAACTTAGTGGCAGAGTTCACTTATATACAATCATAAAAGTTACACATTTGTTGACATATCATATTTAAACAGGAAAAATTTTAAAACAGTGAAAATTAAAAACACTGTGTCAGCCGGGCATGGTGGTGCATGCTTGTAATACCAGCACTCAGGAGGCTGAGTCAGGGGGATCACTGAGAGTTCAAGGCCAGCCTAGGCTACAAAGTGAGTTCAAGGACAGCCTGAACTGCATAGCAAACACTTGTCTCAAAAAGAAAAAAAAAAAATTTTAATATTGTACTATTAAGCATTTAGCACTGACTGTCACACAGTAAGCAAGCACTCAATATATTTTTTAATTATGTTTCATGGAAAATTTCAAACATTTACAGATACAGAGAAAATAAAATGATGAGCCTTTTTCATCATCAGCTTTTAAGAATATCAACATTTTGACATTCTTGATATTTTTGAAAGTTTGCAACTACTTCTCCCCTCCTATAAACAGTATATATAGCTTAATTCCTACTAAATGTACAGCAGGTGTCACTATCCTCTCTTCCTCTGTTCTCATGCTTGCTTGACCTTCTGAATGTTCACCCAATTTTTTTTTTTTTTGGTGCTGGGAATTGAACTTAGGACCTCACACTTGTCAGACAGGCACTGCACCGCTGAGCTACATTCCTGGTCCCCAGCTCTCCCAATTTTGATCTCTTGCTTTCTTTCCCTCGCTGTTCACTTTTCATCCCTGTTCTCTCTGTGTCTTTTGTGTCTCACATTCTCTGAAATTGGGTTTTTTGGCTCTCCTGTCCATGCTCCGTTTCTTTAATGGCTAGGGGACCTTGGCTGAGTTGGTCTGCTTGTTAGGACATGATCCGAGAGAATCACATTGCAAGTGACTAAAAGTGGGGTCTTCGTGTAAGTGGAAACGCCTTTTTTAGAACAGTGGGAGAAACTTTTGTGGAGAATTAATGACTTCAACAAAAACAAAATAGATAATTAATTTAGGAATAGCTTCTTAGGACACATTTATCTCCTTTGCTTTTTCAATTAAAATCAAGAACATAAAGGAAAATGAAGAGAAGGAAATAAATATTTGTGATATTTATCTGTTATACCTTAGACCTGCCTCAGTGCTTCTTTTAGATACAGATTGTACATGTTATTTAATTTAATTTAATTTAATTTAATTTTTTCAAATCCATTTTATTTCAAAGAGAAAAAAACAAGCTGGCATGATGGAATGGCATCAAAAACTTGCATTATAGTAGTCAGATTTAATTACAATGCTAAAGTGTCACAAGCCTACCTGAATTATCTCTGATTGTTCAGCCAGAGCCTTCCTTTGTGCTTCCAAAGAAGATACCTGTTGCTGATAAATCAAGCGCTGCTTCTCCCAGTCCAGTGATTTCTGGCGATATTCCTAAAGAGGCAATTAAATTACTTAACTTCCACGTGTTTCTCCTCACTGTCACTGCTTCCCAGCTTCCCTTTCCCTTTAATTTTCCCCACTCCCCTAGGTATACTCATGCCTTTCTCCACAGCAGGAGCCCCATTCCTCACTTAGCTGACAGACTGCACAGTAACACAGAGTTCCACTCATTACAGTGCCCCGGATACCTGTCTTTCTAAATTTAACACCCTAATGGTGCAGATGCTAAGCACTAGGCTCATGATTATCTTCACAGATTTGCTGCCACCTAAGGGTTGCTACCATTTGCAAGTGATTGTTCAGAAACTGATGCTATGATAATTAAAATTCTAAATATGATTACACATAGCCCTTGAAATCTAAATTCTTGATATCCACACTCAGGAATGGAACAAATTCAAATAAAGTGTCAGATAAGTCTCATGGTGGCATAATTCTTATTTTTCAGTATGTAAAACTCAGGAACCAAATACTGTAGATGCAGACAGCACAGTATGTCTTAGGAGTCACATTTTTACAACCTCAATACAATCGCAAATAATTCACTAAACAAGAGAAGTGTGTGATACATTTTAACAGCTATTTGTAACCCAAAGCCAAACAGTTCAAAATTAATGATGGGTCAACAAAAACTTCCAATTGCAAACCAAGAAAGTGAGCACAGAATTTATGAAAAGGGGGATACCTCAAAGAGCAAAGAAATCTAATTTATCACTGTCCTCTAGAACCTACAATTTAGATTCTAATTCTCCTCATAATTGTGGATAGCCAGATTTCTGGTATCACTCATCATTCCTTCATTCCTACTCTACATGCCAGTACTAACTTAAGTGCTGGGGGTAACAGTATTTAACAAAATAAACAAAAATTTTAGGCCCACTCAACTGAAGGTGAACAGACAACGTATTCATTGCACAGTATGTTAGAAGGTAATGCATGTTTTAGAGATAAAACATGGAATGTGCACAGTGGAGAGCCGTACATTTTAAGAACAGCCAGACTAAGCAAGTAACATTTACTAAGTAAACACTTAGTGAGATGGGGATGGAGCTGTACTGCTGCAGGGACAGGGAATAACCCTAAAGTGGGAATATACTGGTTTAAAGATAAGCAAAGAAGCTGGGGTGACTGGAATGGAGATTCCATCCCCTGAAACGGGAACTGGTGCTGGGAAACGGAAAAGAGAAAGTAAAGACCTTTATTTTGGATATATTAAGATTTACAGCTTTAGATTGTCTACTATAGTGGAGATGGGAAATAGGCAGTTGAATATTACTTTGAAACAAAGAAAAAAAGCCACAGCTGGATATATGAAGAAGGATCTAAATTCAAAAAGGCAAGAAACCAAGGGAAATTAAAACAATAGCTAGTAAGAAGAATGAGGAAAATTCAGCTTTCCTCAAAGTCAAGTAAAGTAAGTGTTTTAAGGAAAGAAAACAACTGGATCCAAAGCTGCAGATAACAGTAGAAAGATGAAAACCAGCTTCTACTGGTTTCAGGAATACAGAAGTCATTGGTGACCAACAAGCAAATAGTTAAGTAAGGCAAAAAGAAACTAGAGATAAGTATGGATGCCTAAAGTATTTTAAATAAAAAAAGGGAGAGAGAAAGTTGGAGCAGAAGGGGAGGGTGTCAAGAGAGAGTATTTAAGATGAAAGAAATATGGATGCTTGTAGAAAATATCCAGTTGGAAAACAAAAATTAAGCATGCTGAAAAGAGAAGGGAAACTGTTAGAGCAATATCTTTTTTGTTTTTTAACCAGAGATCAAACTCACCACTGCACACTTGCAAGGCAGGTGCTTATTCCGCTGAGCCAAATCCCTGGCCCTTGGAGCAATATCTTGACAGGAAAGTAGACACAGTGTTGGAACTCTGAACAGAAAAGAATATATCACCTGAAGGCGACACATGTTGAAAGTTTGAGGAGAAAAGAGAAAGAGAAGAGTCATGGTGGAAAGTGGAAAGTGTGCAGGTGAGAGGAAATGCAATAGGATTCTGGGTTGCAAAAAGAATCACACGCGGCAGATAGACAGTGGGCAGGAACGCAAACTAAGTGGAGTTGTGGTTCTGCCAAGCAAATATGATGAAGCAAGAAAGAGGCATAAGAGATACAGGGAATGTAAGGAATATGACTTTAGAACCTGAGCTGGGTGCAGACTGGTAAGAGACCACAAAGCAGATATGGAGTAGTGAAAAGGTGCCAGAATTAATCATTTTAAAAAGGGATGATTAATGATTATTGAGTATCAAAGGCCTAGATGAAAGCTAAAAAGATAGGAATGATACTTAAAAGATACTTTAAAATGATATTTTAGAGGGCTTGCAAATACTGCTAAAGATAAGACATAGAGTGGGCAAGGGATATAACTCAGTGGCACAGCACCTGCCTGGCGTGAGGACCCAAGTTCAATTTCCAGTACAAAAAAAAAAAAAAAAGACAAGACATAAGGAATAGAAATAGAGTAGATGCGACTGGGAGGAAAAAGTAGATGAGACTGGGAGGAAACCAAAATATATATGGAGGAAAGGATGCACAGAAACCCGAAGTTCAGAGTAACATAAGCCTCATTCCTAAGGACAATGAAATTCTCAAGAGTTATGAGAACAGTAAAAGTGGAGAGAACCAGGAGGTGAGAGCTGAAAGCTAAGAGCCAAGGAAGTAACCCAAAGATCAGGAGATGACGACTTTGGTTGCATGCTCATAGGCTGATGATGTGAAAATTAAAGTTCAGGTTTTTGAGGAAAAAAGAGAAGGGTCTGGAGGTGGCAATGAGAAGTGAGATGAATATAAGGGGTTTGGCAGGGAAAAAAGTATCAATGCAGAGGGCTGGAGAGGAAGCTGTATCAATAATCCTCTCATCCTAAATTCTTCAAATGTATAAAAATATTGGGATGTAAAACAATACTGAAACTACTGGCCCTGAATCAAGGCCGGCAGCTTCCTGACGCTGTTGGTTTCAAGCAGGAGCCTAAAGAGATGTCTTTCTATGGTCTGTTGGCCATTTCAAAACTTGGGCAGTGAAATGGTCAATTCATTACAAAGAAACAGCTTACTACTACTAAAAAATTAACTTTCAGCCAGGTGTGGTGGCACAGGCCTGTGGCCACAGCACTGGGAGGCTGAGGCAGGAGGATCACTGTGAGTTTGAGGCCAGCCTGGGCTATGTAGTGAGACTTTGTCTCAAAAAACAAACAAATCAACTCCCCTCCCTGCTGAGCGGCTGTGAGCTTGGCAGGCTGTAGTGTCCCAGGGCGGGAGCCACCAGCGTCTCCTGAGGCCTGCGCTATGCTGGGACCTGGGGCACCGGGAAACCAAGCAACTACTCCCCTCCCTGTTTCGTTTAATTTCAACATACATGAAAGTATGGACAACTATTTTGAAGAGAACGAGAGACATTATGACAGCCATTAGTGACTTCCCTATTGTATGCCTTTGAAGACCTAAAACGCCTTCCTCATTACGTTCAGATCAGTTTTACACTATGTTGTTTTGTATGAATTCTTTGTATGCGAAGATATGGACAACTATTTGGAAGAAAACAAGAGACAATATGATAAGATAGTGAAGATCTCTGGTTGTCTAGCTTTGAAATTTATATCTATTACATTACTTTCTTATGTCCTGTTTTGTTCTGTTTTGTTGTGTTTAATTTTACCCCCTTTAAAATGAAAAAAATAACAAAAAAATATTGAAAATAGAAATAATACTTCTAGGTAGTAACAATACAATAGCATTTGAGGGGGACAGGTGACTCAGACTAGAAAAATTATAAGTAGTCACACAAAGATGTTAAACAATGCCTCTTAAATTAAAATCAGTTAGGAGAGTAGGATAAAATACAAATTTCTAAGTCCCATTCCATACTACTTGACCAAAATCTCACAGCCTAAAGGCATCCTAGGTAATTGCTATGTACAGTAAAGAACTAATGGGGAAGACAGGGAAGAAGAGTGATGGATTCAGGGTGCAAAGGTGGCAGCTTTGTAGTAGTAACCCTTCATCTGTTCTTGGCAGTGTTGACCTACCACCTCCCTGTAAGTCCTCGAGGAGTCACTCAATTAAGACAAGATCAGCAACAAGAGAGGTGAATCCTCTTTCTAACTTAGCTTGTTCCATCTTACTCCAGAAAGAATGGCTATCATTGAGAAATCAAATAATAACAAAGACTGGCCATTCTGTGGAGGAAAAGGAACCCTTCTATATTGTTGGTCGGAATTTAAACTAGTATAACCACTAGGGAAATTCAGTGTGGAGATTCTTCAAAAAACTAAAACTAGAAATTCCATTTGACTTAACTATTCCCTACTAGGTATCTTCCCAAAAGATTTAAAGGTATCATAGTACAGTAATACATACATACCTATGTTTATAGCAGCACAACTCATAATAGCTAAATCTTGGAATTGTCCTATATGCCCATCAACAGGTGGATGGATCAAGAAAACATGGTATATATATACACAATGGATTACTACTCTGCTACAAGAGATGAATTTGAGTCATTTGTAGGAAAATGGGTGCAACTTGAGACTATAATATTAAATGAAATAAATCAGACACAGAAGGTTAAATGTCACATGGTTTCTCTTATATGAAAAACCCAAAGTATAAATAAAGAGGAAAATAAAAACTAGTAGGAAACAGCAAATTAGCTGTTTTGCAAATAGGAAAGAGATTAAAAGAGGGAGGAAGAAGGGAAGAGATTTAAAAAGAATTAAGATGTTTCATGTACATGTACCAACTTCCCACAATGAATGTAATCATTATGTACTATACACATGTACTAATAAAAATAAAATTTTTAAAAATTTAGCTTGTTAAAATGGTTACAAAAAAAAAAAACTAAACAAAAAAAGCCACATACTTTCAACATTTACTAAGTCCCAATAAATAAGACAAGGATACTGTTCATAAAGGACAGCTGTTAACTGGTGGTCTATATTCCTCAATATTGAAGATGCTAGGGACCTTAATCCTTTCCAAAATACAGTCATAGGCATGTTTATTAACTCTGTTTCCTGTCCTTAAATAAGTTTCATGCTCTATCTTTCTGACAACCCAAACAAGCAAACGAACAAACAAACAAATGCCTTCATACATTTCCAAATGTCCTTTGAGGGTGCTATTGCCCAGCTGACAATTATTGATAGCTAGTTCCCCATCAACCAGAGGGAACTAAGTGATGACAGGAGGAAGGTAGAACACCCTCCCACCACTAAAATAGTTCCATGGCAGTCCTGGAGATGGCAGAAAATTGGTTTCAGGAAAGAGTGCCATTAGAAACAGCATTTTCTTACATGAAGGCTGACAATCACTACTGCGATTATTACTATGAACATACCTCTATTTTTCCATTTAACCTCTGAATCTCAGATCGATCTTCCCTGTGATTTTTGGTACCTCCTCTGAATTCCCTTATTTGCTTTTTCTGCAGCTTTTCATAGCTTCTCTTCAGTCTACCTAACTGTGGAGACAGTAATTTATTCTTAAAATGTAAGAATCAGTAAATGAATTGATATTGTGAAAGCAAGTCCAGTGCCAACTAGTATTATTCTCAAACTAATAGTTCTTAAACTAAAACACAAAACTAATAGTTACAAATGGAAAATGAACTCTAACAAAGAAATATATTTAAAAAATAAAATGAAAAATAACTTTAAATTAAAACTTTAACTTTTATTATAGTAATTTTGTACTTAAAGACCCTACCACCCATCTCCACAGTAAAAGCAACAAATAAAAAAGTCTAGGTCCATGGTTTCCAGGTCATGCTCCTATGGGGCACTTATATTCAGTAAGCAGGAAAGGAGTATTTTGGAAGTGAACTTAGTAAAAGTAGTTTTTCCCAAATTTGAATGAAAATTTGCTAATGGATAGAATTTCTTACTTTTTCTATTTAATGCCAAATGTTTTTAAACCTTTAGAACCTCAATTATTCAAAATTTAGTAACCTGCTTAATTTAAAAATTTAAATATTAAATTTTTGCATCAGCATTTCACAGTATTATATAAGAACAGATGTAATTATTTCAGCTCAACCAAAAAACATATTTTAGAATCCTTGTTCTGGGCAAAAGCAAACAGACAATCAAAGCAATATGTTATACCTAGATTCAAGGACAAAGAAAAAGACCTCTGACTTTTCATAGCACATGTAGGTACAGTACCCTTACAAGGTAGAAACTTGTCCACATAACAAATTCTCAAGAGTTAAAGAGATAATATGTAACAGAACAAAAAAAACCTTACTTCTTCCTGCAGTTTCCTTAACTCCTGCTTATACTCCATGGTCATCTCTTGCTTGATTTTTTCATGTTCTTCTATCTGCTGATGTAACATTCCAACCTAAAAGCAGGGAAATGATAGTATTTTTCATTAGTAGCACTGAAACAATCTCTCTGAAACATGAAAGCAGGAAATAAGCTTTATACTTATAAATTCACGATTGTGTACACACACATACACACACACACACACACACACCACTTCTCAGGCAGTTAAGTACCTACTTATTTAATAATCCATGACACTGCAAAAAAAAAAAAACTGTTGCAGAATGTCTAGGTTTAGATGAAAACTCCCATCTTCTGATTGATTTATTCTTCCCAACACTTTTCATCAAAAATACTCATGAAAAATTAATAGAAAAGATTTTAGAAACTTTGGAAGCCAAGAATGTAAAAAATCTATGAGACTTCAAGAATAATTTCATGAAGTATTTCTCTTGATAACCAGTTTTCTTTTGACAATCAGCCATATTTCTCCTAATAACAAGTTAAAATTTCATTTATTGATAAGTGATAAGGAAATGAGAAACAAGGAACCATAGGTAGCAATCTCAGTAACAATATAGAATGTGATTTCTTAAAAACTAGAAACAAACTCATAAGAAAAAAGAGTTAGGACTGGGGATATAGCTCAGTGGCACAAGTGGCTACCAAGCAAGAGAGAGCTCTGATACCAAAAAAAAAAAAAAGAAGAAGAACAAGAAGAAAGAGTTAATGCAATTCCAATACAAAGTTCTAGCAGATTCTTTTTTTTTTTTTTTTTGGTTTTGTAAGTTAAAAAAGTTATTCTAAAGTTCAAACTAAAATAAATAAAGAGCACATGCCTGCAGTCCTAGTTACCTGGGAGGCTGAGGGAGAAAGATCCCTGAAACCAAGTTTGAGGTCAGCTTGGGCAATACAGTGAAATGCTGTCTCAAAAAAAAGAAAAAGAAAAGCAAAGAAAAACTGTGTGTGCACGTGCATATGTGTGTGTTTATCTAACAATACAAAAATTCTTTTGAACAAAGATCCAAATGATTGTTTACTGAATTTCTGAATGGAAGAAACTTTGAGAGATTAAAATTAGTAAAAAAAAAAAATTTATTTTAAAATGATGAATTTGACTATATATAAATATAAAACCTCCATATTTAAAAAAAAAATCCATTCCAGCACTCAGGACATTTAGGCAGGTGGACTGCTGTGAGTTCAAGACTAGCCTGGGCTACCTACTGAGTTTAAGACCAGCCTGAATTACAGAGCAAGGCCCTTTAAAAAAAAAAAAAAAAAGGCCAGTTAAAAAATGTAAAGGTAAATGATGAGAAAAAAAATCTATATAAAAAAGCACTTTAAACTTTTAATATATAAAAATTCTTATAAATTACTTTTTACAAACTATTAAGTCCTCTATATAAAAATAACTTAAGAACAAAAAATGATTCCCACAAAAATATAAATGCCCAAAAACACATGAAAATCTTAATGGCACTAATAGTCTGGGAAATTTAAAAATTCAATGATGTTTTATGTATATAAAGTTGCAAAGATTTTATAAAATAAGACTTATATGAGTAAGTTTTTTGGAATCAAGGGACCCAAAGCCTATTTAGAAAAACACGAAACACAATATCCTTTCTAGAATAATGTTAAGAATCCATTGTAAAATCCTTAGAAAAACTAAAGCAGTGAGCTAGTAAACTGTACTTCTACAGATCCAATTTTAAAAAATGAAGATATTAAAAATTTATAAGAATGTTACGCTTTTGTAAAAACTGGAAGAAATCTAAATTTTTAAAAGTAAAAGAAATACAAGATATATCATGTACAGGTAGGAATTCCTTATAGTAAATGTTATCATTATGTATGCCTAAAATGTACCAATAAAACTAGTTTTAAAAAATAAAAATAAGGAAATCATTGAATACTGTTGATGAATGAATGAATGTACATCTACACAATACTCATAGATTAAATGTTAATCTATAAAATGCTTACTATTTGTTAATCATAAGGGTATAAAAACTACATTAAAATCCCATTTTTTGTAAAGGATTTTTAAATAAATAAAATTTACATGGCTTAAAGGAAATATACCAAACTGTTAATACATGTTAACTTTGTTTTATGGAGCTATGGATTATTATATTTTCTTCTTCATACCTTAAAAATTCTTTTCTGAATTTTCTACAAGAGCTATGGCTTCTACAAGATTTTTAAAAAGAAAGAGACTGACCTTCAGTCCACCTACTTTGCTCTGATAAAGAGCTCAAGTATTTGTCTGTTTAATATAAACAGTTTTATTTATATTTCTTAGCTTACAAGCTACTGGAAGATAGAAAATTAGAAAGTAAAGGCACAAGAGGTAAGTTCAATGATCAGTAGAAATGAGCAACAACTTTTAACAAAGGCAGAAAGAAAGGGCATCAGATTACCTTAAGATAGATCTGTGTCTATCACACAAAAATTCCTAAGACAATGTACACCAATAATTACCATCACTCTTAACAAAGATACTAAGAGAAAAATTACAATATATTCACTATCTTTACCATGCCTTCCCCCAAAAATACCGCCCCAAACCTCACACCCACACACTCTTGAACTTTCTGTTGACCCTCTTACATGTTATATATGTCAGCTCTGTAGAATGTTAAAAACTTTCAATGACTTAATAAGACCTCTAGCAGCATGAAAATTGACTATGGAATCCTTTAGACTAGCAAAAACAAATTATTTGATGAAGGTCTATAAAAGTCAAAGACAAAGAAGAAAAAAGAAAACATCCCATCACCCCTTTCCCTGCATTATTTCAAATCCCTCTCCTTTGACCCTCTTTTGTCACTAAAATCTTCTGTATCCCATGAAAACCCATCTGGAAGAGAACGGTTACCTGGCATGATTTTATAACCCACTTGAAGATGCCTTATGAGTCTACACCAGTATCATATAGTGTTTGTTACTATGGCTTTGTAGAGTAACTTGAAAGCAGGATAGTTTTAGCTTAGGATTGCTTTAGCTATTCTGTCTTTTCTATTTCCATATGACTTTTTAAGATTGTTTTCTTCTAGTTCTGTGAAGAATGTAATTGGTATTTTAAAATGGACAGCACTCTATCTGTAGATCACCTTTAGTAATATGGCTATTTCATAATATTCAGCCAATCCTTGCACATAGGAGGTCTTTCTATCTGCTGGTATATTCTTCTATTATGTTCTTATATCTCCAGGCTCCATTTCTTCTCTGGAGGTCCACATGGCTCTAACTTAGCTGCTGTTATCCTATGACCTGCTGAGGTGGGAGATTCATGGGGAGAATGTTTGGAAACCTGGAAACCCAAAATGCACTATGCACTCTCTTTGAAAATCAACCCACAGCAGACTCCTACAAAGTGAGACATCACAGGGAGGAGAATCAAGGTGCCTTAGTCTACAGTCAGCTCATTCTCTGAACCTACTACCTTGCCAAAACAAACATCAGGTGCTGGGAGATTCCTAGGAAGGAAATCGCAGGAGCCAGGAGATGTGCCATAGACAGATCATCATGGCCTGCTAGGAGGTGGCAGAGAGGGACAGAGTCTGATAGATGCGCTGAAGGAAAAGTAGGTCTGGTTTACTGGATATCTCAGGAGAGGACCTGGCCCCGAGGGAGGGAGCTGGCACTTCAGCAGCACCCTGCCAGGGGAATAGGCTCCCAGTCACTCTTCCTTCCCCACTGGAAAGAATACAGCAAGTGAGATGTTCACAAACCAGTTAATCAGAGAAAGTGAAAGCTAGAGAGCAATCTATGAGAGGACATTGGAGGGTCCTTGGGAATTTGAAAGCAATCACACATTTCCAGTGAGGGACCCAAATCTGAGTGCTGAGACAACTGCAGGCTGGGGGCTATTAAGTAAACAGCATTTGGGAGCCTGGAGAAAGAAGAGACCAAATGACCAAGAAATCAGTTCTTGCTCATTCCTTCCCTATACTCCAGGAGTGTTGTGTGCATAGGACATACTGTACACTGCCCACACCCACTGGCTCCCACCTGCAGGGAAGGTCCTACATCCCTTGCCAGGGCTCTGAAACTTAGACAAGTTTGTGGGTTAGAGTGATTGAAAATAGATGGTGGGTGGAGAAAATGACAATGGTGCCCAGGTCAGAGGGCATCCAGGAGATGCATTAGAGAGAAGGCATATGAAGAAAAACACAGAAGTGACTGTGGGACTTGCCCTGGAAGGAAAGGAGTGGGGAACAAGAGGCCTCTGGCAGAAGTCAACAGAGAAATGGGTGCTATGCCAATCGCACTGTATGCTTCCCTCCCCAAATTAACTGACGTAGTTGGATCAGGGGCCAGTAACAAAGGCCTACAGTTAGCCAAGGCCAGAACACTGCTTGCAGCCAGGGGGCAGGCTCAGAGAGCCATCTGGATAGACAAGCTCCTCTGCACCCAGGCAGACAATAGTGTGGGGGAGGGGTGAATAGCTTGGAGCCTGCAATCAAGCTCAAAGGGGAATATAAATGGAACTGTGAGAATACTTTGATTTTGTGCTTTTGCAATGGCATGAGGTCTTTGTTGTTCTTTTTCATTTTTAATTTTCTTTCTAATTTTCCTTTCGGTCTTTTTTTTTTCTTTTTCTTTTCTGCCAAAGGGCAAAAGCTCTTCTTTTTTCTTTCTCTTACTGATCCCTTATCTTCCCTCCCTTCCTTCTAGCATATATACAGGAGGTATCTATAGATGTGTGACAGAGAATAAGAATTATCTAGTGGTCTAATTTAAATAGAATCTTTCAAGGACATGTGAGAATAAGCCTCACCACAACTGTGCATGCAAGATCCAAATATTAAATACCAATGAAAAAATTTCCTTTTCCTTTGTCTACCCTCTACATCCCAGTTTGTTAGTAGCAGTACAGAACATTCTGTAAGAGACATTAATAAAAAGGTGAAACTGTTAAAGTGTTAATGTACATGTTTGGTGTATGATTGGATCTGATAAAGTAATTATAACCAGTAGGGATTCTATCCTTGCAAAACAGTGATCCAAGCCTAGGAAGCCAAGTTACTCAAAGAGATACATAAATACCAAAATACAAACAAAGCCAACATTATATCATTGAAAACAGACACAAACTAAAGATATTTCTGTATGAGCAAAAAGTCTTTCCAGTTTTTATTATTTTTATACTAGAAAGACAATACGATATTTACAAATGTGAGTCTGATTTATTTCATTTATGAGGATGGTCTCAATTGCCTCCATTTACCTATAAAAGCCTCAAGATCATCCTTTTTATAGCTGAGTAATATTCCATTGTATAAAAATACCACATGTTTTTTATCTATTCTGTGGTTCATGGGTATTTTGGTTGTTTCCAAGATTTAGCTATTGCAAATTGCACTGCTATAAACATGGGCATACATATATTGCTGTGACATGATCTTTTCCATTTTTCTGGGAAAATAGGAGGGGAATAGCTGGATTGAATGAAACTTGCAATCCTAGTTTTTTGAGGAATCTCCATACTGAAAGAGTAATAAGAATCAAAATGTATAATAGACATTGTAATAATAGGAAAGGGAAAGAAGGTGCTCTAAAGGATATAACTATGTATGTTTAAGTGTGCAAGATAGATAACCATAGTACTAAGTTTTTGTTAGTTCATCAAGCAAAATAGTTTGTATTGTTATTGTGAGATTATCTGTCCACTTATTATGCTTTGATTTCATAACTTGAACAACTACTTCTAAGATAACAATATGTAATTTATCAACTAGTGATTTCTTGGTATTATTTTTTGAAATTCTGTATTATTCCTACCCTTTTTTCTGTTTTGCTTTTTTTTTCTAAAAAACAAAAGTCTACCTCAACTGATCCTCAACTCTCAGCATAAAAAATAATAAAAAAAAATTTTTAAAAACCAAGGAATGGGAAAACAAGGCAACAAAATGCCTCCAAAACCTCCCAAATGCTCCAAAGAAGATCCAAGTTGCAATGATACAAAGGAATTTAAAATCCAAATATCTGAATTATTCAAAGTGATTTTTAAAAAAAGAAAGTCAACAAACTCAAAGATGATATAACTAAACAGATAATGGTCATAATAAAATGGTCACACAGCTTAACACATTCCTGCCAGCTTGAATTGCTGGCAGTACATATAAGACAGTCCCATCGGGTGGCTTGTACCACTAGGAATACAAATTGAAATTGAAAGGTGTACTACCAAATTCATTCCTGGAAGACAGCATTAACTTGATTCAAAAATCAGATTAAAAAATCAATTTAAAAAGAAAACTATATATAAATCTCTTTAATATACAAAGATGTGAAAATCCTCAATGAGATACTGGCAAAGAGAATGCAATGAATCATTAAATAGGTCATACATCACAATCAAGCAGGTGTTAGGACAGCAATGCAAGGCTAGTTCAACCTACACTAATCAATAAATGTAATACATCATATAAAGAGAAGCAACGACAAAAATCACATACAGGAAAAAGTCAGAAAATCTACATCTGTTTATGATTTTTAAAAACCCTGAATGAAATAGGTATACTTGAAGATTCCATCACAATTTGATAAAAGCCATTTATGACACACCTACTGCCAATACCATATTAAGTGGAGAAAAACTGAAAGTTTTTCCTCTAATAACAAGAGCAAGACAATGATGTCCACTATCATCACTATCTTGCTCCACAAATATAGCACTCGAAACATTAGCCAGAGCACATAGACAAATGAAAGAAACATAGAGAAAGAAAGACATGTACAGAAAAGGAAGAAGTAAACTATAGTTATTCTCAGGAGACACTTCTTTAGAGAAAAAATTCTTCCAGAAGACCCCAAGAACTAATGGATTCACCAATGTATCAGCATACAAAATCAACACACAAGGCAGGGCATGGTGGAATGTCTGTAATCTGAGCACTCAGGAGGCTGAGGCAAGTTTAAGGTTAGCCTGAGCCACATAGTGAATCCAAGGCCAGCCTGAACTACAGAATATAGTAACACCTTGTCTCAAAACAAACACCCACAACAATCAGTGATGTTCCTGTGCCAATAATTGAACCACTGAGAAAGGAATTAGGAACACAGTGTCATTCACAACACTCTCAAAACAAATTAAATACTTAGGAATTAACCTAACCAAGGAAGTAAAAAGACTTCCATAATGGAAATCATACTACTCTAAAAAAAGGAAATTGAAAAGAAAATGGAAAGCTATATGCTGTTCCTGGAAAGCAGACTAATATTGTCAAAACGGTCATACTGACAAAACTGATTCATACACTTAATGCAATCAAAATACCAACAGAACTAGAAATAAAAACTAAAAACAGAACTAGAAAAAAAATAATCCTAAACTTTATATGAAACCAGAAGAGAGCTTAAATACCAAAAACAAGCCTAGGTAAAAAGAGCAAATCTTGTGGCATCAAAATTCCAGATTTCAAGTTACATTACAAAGCTACAGTGATAAAGACAGCATGACACTGGCACAAAAACAGACATGGGTCAATAGAACAGAATAGAGGATGCAGAAACAACCCAAGGCACATTTATTTATCTGATCTTTAACCAAGGGGTAAAAAAATATATGTTGGAGAAAAAAACAGTCTCTTTAATAAATGGTACCAGGAATACTGGTTACACATGCAGAAGGTTGAATCTAGAACCCTGTCTCCCACCATGTACTAAAAAAAAGCTAAATGGATCAGAAACATTGAATCAGCTGCAGGATAAAATAGGTAAAACTCTTGAAGACATAGGGATAGGTAAGAACTTTTCAACAGATGAAAGAAATAACACCAAAAATCAATAAATGGTATTACAGCAAATTAAAAACCTTCTGCAGAGAAAGGAAGCAACAGAGTGAAGAGACAAACTACAAAATTGGATAAATTGCTGCCAGCTACTCTTTGGACAAATGACTAATATCTAAAACATATAAACTCAAAAAAGACCCCAACACACATAATAGAAGAACCAATAAAAAATTAGGCAACTTAAATGAATAAATCAACTCACTGGTACAAATGGCCAATACATACATCAAAAAATGTTCAACTTCATTAGCCATAAAAGAAATGCAAATTAAAACAACACTGAAATTCCATCTTTCTCTAGAAAATATGGCTATCATCAAACCAGTGATGGGTTGGGGATTTAGCTCAGCAGCTCAAGCGCTTGCCTGGTAAGCTTAAGGTTGTGAGTTCAATCCCTGGTACCAAAAACAAAACAAAACAAAAAAATCAATGATAACAAAAGCTTGTGGGAAAACAGATGAAAAACATTCTATATTCTATATTGTTGGTAGGAATGTAAGCTATAACCACTTTGTGAATCATTATGGAGATTCCCCAAGAACAAAAAATTGAAATTCTATTCAACCTAGCTATTCCCTTTCTAGAAACATTCCTGAAAATGTTAAAGATATCATATCACAGTGATACATGCATACCCGCGTTTAAATCAGCACAACACGTAACAGCTAAATCTTGAAACAGCCTACACGTCCATCAACAGATGAATGAATAAAATGTGTTGTACCGCATATACACAATAGAGGAAGGATATATTCACCTATAAGGGAAGGATAAATTTGAATCACTTGTAGGAAAATGGATATACCTTGAGACCATAACATCAAGTGAAACAAATCAGACACATAAGTTTAAATAATGTACTATGTCTCTTATATAAGAAAACCAAAGCAAAAATAAAGGGCCAAATAAAACATAGGTATTATAAAACAGAAAGATAAATCCTCTACAACTGGGAAGGGGAACTAGAGATAAAAGGAGGAGTTGGGGAAGGAAGAGAAGGAAGAAATAAAAAGATTTAAGATATAAGTGTACATGATGAATGAAATCATCATATAAAGCAAACATATACTAATAAACATAAAAATAGTAATAAATAAAGAAATCAGTACTACAGGAAATGTAATTAACATAGCCAAAGTGTTTCCTACTCCCCTTTTATAATCATTACTTTCTGCTCTTCTCCAATACCTTTTATATAATACATTTGATTTTATTAATCAAAAGAAAAAGACAAATATCACAATTCTATAGGTCCAAGACATATCACGAAGAGAAAATGCCCTGTAATTGTTATACCTAGGTCAAAAAATGCAACATTGGCAATATCCCAGAAAACTTCACGACCTCTATGCAACAACATTTCTTCTATGCTTCCCAGAAGTAACTACTATTTTTCTATTTCAACTGCTACTTTTAGAATTATTGTAGAAATTTTGACACATTTCTCTTCTGTCTAGCAATAGAACTGATGGTTTATAGGATATGCTTCTGTAGACACTTCCAAACCATCTTCCAATCTTGGTATACAAATTTAGCACTAGTAGTATTAGACATTGCCAATCATTCAATTTCTTTGTGATTGTTAGCCTTTTTTAATTTTTAAGAATGTGTTTTTACTCTTCTGGTGAGTATACAATAGAATCTACTGGTTTTAATTTTAACTTCTATTATTAATAAAAATTTATATACATAAGAAAATTTCTTCAATGTTCTGAAATTTTCACTGCAGAGGTCTTTTGCTTCTTGATTAGACTGATACCTAGGTTTTTATTTTATTTTATTTTATTTTATTTGAAGCTTCTCTGAGTGGAATTGTTCTCCTGAATTTTTTGTGGTTATTATAGGTGTAAAGTAGTTAATTTTTTAATGTTTATTTTATATTCTGTTACATTGCTGAATTTATTTATCTATACTTCTGGTAGAACCTTTAGGGTCTTCTAAGTATAGCATCATATAATCTGCAAACAAGAATAATTTGATTTCCTCCTTCCCTATTTTATGTCCGTTTTATTTTTTCTCTTGCCTAGTTCCTCTAAAGTTTCAAGAACTAAATAAAAAATAAACATTTAAAAATAAATTTTAAGAACTATACTGAATAAGAGTGGTAAGAGTGTATACCCTTGCCTTGTTCCTTTTTTCTTTCATCTACATTTTATCATGTTTATTCTATACATTTTCTTCTGTTTTCTCTTCTAGTTCACTAACAACCTCTTGATCTTCAAAGTTTTAATGTCTTTCCTATTTTTTGTACCAAGAATCAAATTCAAGATCTTGTACTTGCCAGGCAGGCACTGTACTAATGAGCTAAATCCCTAGCCCCTAAAGCCTTAATTTCAGTTGTTCTATTTTTTTCAGTTCTAAAAATTCAAGTTTTTTTTTTTTTTTTTTTTTTTTTTTTTTTTTTTTTTTTTTTTTTTTTGGTCTTTTTGAGACAGGGTGTCTCTATGCAGTTCAGGCTGGCCTTGAGCTCACTTTGTAGCCTAGGCTGGTCTTGAACTTGCAATGATCCTCCAGCCTCAGCCTCCCAAGTGCTGGGATTACAGGCATGAGCCACGATGCCCGGCAATTTCAAGCTTCTTATAGTTTTCATTTATTTATTTAAATGCTTGAACATAGAAAACACTGCTATTGTAAATTCTGAGCATCATAATCCCAATATCTAGATCTGTCATGGTTTATTTCTATTTTCTATTGCTTATATTAGTTCTCTCTTTTTTTTTTTTTTTTTGTCTGCTTGTATGATTGAGGTCCTTTTCTGAGTGTGTACTATGCAGTGTATTTGCGTTAATTGTTTTTAAAAATAATTTAAGACCTGTAATGATTTTTTTTCCTTTGGAGAAAATCTGAATTTGCTTTTTCCAAGTTCCTAGAAGTCCTAATACTTGTAGAATTCCAAGGAGAGGAAATCAAAAGCAATATAGCCAAACTATTTGAAAGGATAAAAAAGGAGATAACACAACAGATCAATAAGGTGCTAGGTGAATTCAAAGAAGATATAACCAAACATAATGATCAGCAGGTCTACAGAACACATTAATAAAAATCTAGCAGAGCCAAAGAAAAACATGCAAAACATGAATGTCTAGCATAGAAGAGTTAATTTTAAAAGTACCAAAGAGAAATACAGGAGTTTAAAACTTGTATTGAAAGTATGGGCAGCAAAAGGGATCAATGTGAGAATCGTGTCAGATCTAGAAGACAGGGCTACGGCTGGTCATCAATTGAAGACAAATACCTTAAAGACAACAACAGAACACAAATGGACCCAACAGCTGCTAGATGATGCAAAGAAGACTAATCTATGATTAACTAGAATTAGTGAAAAATCAGAAAATGGCACAAAGGAGATTACGTGTTTATAGAAGTAATAATCCAAATATGAAGAATTTTACAGAAAAGTGAGGTATATGAATCCCAAAGAGCCACTATCAGAAAAGAACCATTCCATGACACATCACAGTCAAAATAACACATAGCCAGCACAAGAACAGAATCGTAAAAGTTAGAGAAAAGCAACAAATCACTTATAAAGGACAATTCATTAGAAGTATAGTAGTCTCATTAATATAATATTAAAGACCCAAAGAGCCTGGAGTGAAGTGTTTCAGCTCCTAAAAGGAAACAACTTCTAACCCAGACTGATATATCCTTTCACACTCTTTCAAAATTGCTGAAAAAATAAGATATTTCTATAAGAAATGAATGGCCCTCAAACCAGCACTCCCAAAAATTCTCAAGGATATCTTAAGAAGAGAAAATGATGACTGCCAAAAATCCAATCAAATGAATGTACCAAGAGTGAGCAATTAAGTAGGAGGAAAAGAATGAGAATCAGCAGTAGGAAAATAATTATAATGATGGGAATAACTCAATACATATCAGTTATAACTATCAATGTGAATGGTCTCAATTAGGCAGTCAATAGACACAGATTAGATGAATGGACAAAGAAGCAAAATTCAACAGTATGCGCTATGCAAGAAACACAAATCACCCATAAAGAAATGTACAGACTAAAAATCAAAGAATGATAAACAGTATTCCATGCAAGAGAAACATGAAAACAAGCAGGAACAGCTATCCTATTTTCAGACATAGTGAACTTTAACTCAAAACTGAGCAGAAGCAGCAAAGAAAGATACTACATATTGATATAGGGAACTATTTAACAGGAAGAGATTACAATTATAAATATATATGTACCAAACAATGGTATAACTTTGAAAAAAAAAAAAACTACTGAATACAAAAATCAGATAAACATCAATACAATTATAGAGGGACCTGAATACTCCCCATAACAAGTAAATCATATAGACAAAAAAAAAAATCAATGAAGAAGTATCAGAGTTGAAACAAACCTGTGAAAAAAATACACTTGATATATACAGTGCTCTCAATAAAAACAGAACAAACCTTCTCAGTAGCACATGAAATTTTCTCCAAAATAGACCCTATATTAGCCAATAAAGCATGTGTAAGTAAAAGAGTTAAAATTACATCATGCATATTATCATATTATCAGATCATAGAACCCAATGGGGGAAAAAAACCCACAGAAATTATTCAAATGCTTAGAAACTATACAACATACTTGTGAATAATCAATGGGTGAGAAAAGAAATCAAGGAAGAAATAAGACAGTTTCCAGAATTAAATGCCAGTACAGCACACCAGAACTTATTGGACACAATGAAAGCAGTCCTAAGAGCAACATTTAGAGCTGTGAGTGCCCACAACAGAAAAACAGAGTAAGCCCAAAAAATCTAATGATGTACCTCAAAAGTCACTGAAAAACAAAAGCAATCCAAATCCAAGACTAGTACAAGGAAAGAAATTATAAAAATCAGAGTAGAAATCTATGAAATGGAGATTACAAAAACAATTTAAAAATCAGGCATTCATTGTTTTGCTTTTATTGGTTCTATTCTGTTCTGGGTTTGTTTGATTTTTACTATGCCTAAAGGTATCTGCAGCTATTTTGAAGACAAGGAGAAGCATGGTAACCACTGTTGATTTTATATTGTTTTGAAGTCCTGTGTCACACTTGTTTGTTTTGATTGGTCTTATTCTGTTTTATTTTATTTTATTCTCTTTAAAATAAAATTTAAAAAGACATGTGAAGTATGTGTACCAACTCCTCTCCATTAATGTAATCACTATGTACTGCAAATATATATGTACTAATAAAAATTAAATCAATAATCTTTGAAGCAAGGCCACAGTCACTGTTTCCCTACCCCATGATTCCCCAAATATGTGGCTGAGCCAGGTGCAATGGAAAGCCAGTGCTCCATGCTGGGACTGAGCCTTGAGAAAGAGACTATGACGTCCCAGGGCAAAAAGGCTTGTGCATCAGATCTGAAGCACCAACTGCAAAATATTAGATGCTACCTCAGTTGTGTTATACAGATTACTCTCTCTGCTTTCCTTGCCCTCTGCATACTGCAGAAGTGATCTCAGATCTCCACCTAGGCCAGCTCACGTCAGTCAATGCAATCAAGGCAGACACGTGTTTCTATCACCCATCCCTAAGCCACTCCCCTCATGAGAATTAATAAAACGTAGGTTGGGCTCTGGGTCATGGCCTTTGTTCCATTAACCACCATGATGGCTGGACATAGGACCCCTTGGCTTCCCATAACTGTATATATGTCTAAGTGTCTTTATTTTCACCTTAGGTTGCACTGGAAGTAGTAGATTGGAATGAACTCACTAGAATTCCAATAAATATAAGCCTTCTTGGGCCACGATGAGGCTAGGAAAGGGATCTCTCTCTATAGGCCAGAGGAATAAGTGTTCAATCCTAGGCTCCTAATGACTAGTCTCATGATTACAAATATGGAAACATCTTTCATAATTTTAACAAATAAACAACTAGGTATCTATATATACAGCGATTTTCTTAACCAGGAAGTCACATCAACTTACTAGGCAGGACTACTTTTGTTTTATCCTACCTAGGCAAAATAAAGAATTGGTAGCTAAAGTAGCTTTCCAGAAAAGAAGCACAGATTCTGCCTATATTATCATTTTTAAAGAAAATGTTCTCGTTCTTAAGATATATACTGAAGTATTTGAGGAAAAAAAGATCATGGCATCTGTAACATGCCAAGCAAAAAGTAGGCATACATGGAATATGCTTACACAAATAGGGTAAAATGTTAGTAATTTGTGAATATAGATAAGAAGTACCCAAGAGTTCACTGTACTATATAATTTTTCTGTACATTTGACTGTTTTCCTACTTTTAAAAAAAATTATTCTTAAGGCCAGGTGGGTGGCATACGCCAGTAATCTCAGCACACGGGAGGCTGAGGCAAGAGGATTGTTGTGACTTCAAGGACAGCCTGAACTTCATAGTGAAACCCTGTC
>PVLA01003072.1:0-231268 GCA_004027455.1 Hydrochoerus hydrochaeris
CTCCAGCACCTGGGACAGTGTTCATTCGTGAAGCTGGGCACAATGACACACACCTGTAATCCTAGTCCTGTGGGAGGCTGAGGCAGGAGGAGTATGAATTTGAATTTGGTGACTTAGTGAGACTTTTTTAAAAAATCAAAAGGACTGGGGATCAGTCCGCGGTAGTTCAGTGAAAATGCACTGGGTTCAATTCCCAGTACAAAAGCCAATCAATATTAATCAATCAATCATCAATCAATCAAAAAAATTAGAATTTTGGAATGGATGAAAGTCATGCCCTATCCTGAGGCCTTCTGACAGCAGCCCTTCCTTGATAGTTTCCTTGGGGTGCTGTAACAAAGACTACAGACAGGGTGGCTTCTTCAAATGAGTGAAAAGTATTTTCTCAAAGTTCGAGAAAATCAAGAGTTCTGCAGGGTCAGAATTCTGACCCTGAAGACTTGGAAGTAGGATTCCTCCTTGTTCTTGCAGCTTCCAGTGGTGCTTGGTTTTCCTTACCCTGCAGCTGCCTCTCTGTAGCCTCTGTCACCAGGGCCACAAGGGAGTGTCCCTGTTCTCCTCAGGATTAGAAAAGGGTCAGCCATCGTCTAGTGTGATCTCATCTTAATTGGGTATAAGTGACAAGACCCTGTTTGCACAGAAGGATATGTTCATGGGATTAGGACTAAGAGACACAGTCCTACCCACTGCACAGCCTGTTTACAGATGCATTGGGTTGGGCCAAAAGATGCTGCAGTAGAAATAGAATCCTGGTGTCTCAAAAGTTTATTACGTCAAATTTTGGTTCTCACATGCAAAGTCAGCAGCAGACCTGTTACTCTCCTGGCTTTGGCCTATCGACAGGCAGCTCACAGGTTACCTGGCAGGGGAAGAGGGCTCAAAACCATATAAGGGGCTCCACAGTGCATCTCCTTTGTTCACCAGGCCCATTGCCTCCATGCTGCCCTCGTCATGGGTCTTCCACAGCCGGGCACTGCCACTGCTCAGCTGGACTCTGAACTCATACTTCCATGCATTGTCACTTTTTTTGGCTGATGGCATTCCTCAGTGGGCACCAAGTACGTGGACATCAATGCCCTTGCAATGCCAAAACTATGGAGGTCAGGAAGTGGTACAGTCAAAGCTGCCTGGTGTATGCCAGAGTAGCTTTATGTCATAGAACAACTTTTTGAAAAGGTTAACACTCAAACTGGACGAGTGATGTAAATGAGCAAAACTGAAAGCAGTGAGTCAGGCGAGAGGCAGCAGAGAATGGTGAAGACTGTGGCAAACCAAAGCCCGTGTCTCATGAGAGAAGGGCAGCCACCACTGAGCCCCAGCTGATGGTTGCCAGATGGAAATTGGCATCCGGTGTTACCAGATTGGGGAGAATTTTTAAAAGAAAACCAGAAAGTCTGATTTTTACATAAAGTTTCCCAAATTTCAAAATGCTGTTCAGGCTGGATTCAGCCCACAGGCCACGAGTTTTCAAAACCCCGCCGTAGTGAGACAACTTTTTCCATTTTCACTCCCTGCTCCTGGCTCTCCAACTTGGCTCTCTGGCTATCCAAAGGATGTGGATGGGAGCCAATCAAGGGGCCAGGCCCAGAGGCAATCCCCCTCCCCAGCTGACTTCCGCCTAGTCCTCCAAAAACAGCCAAGGCTTCTCTCTGGGACAGGCCAGCTCACCCCTGCTCCCTCCCGATGAAGCCCTGCCTGCCAGTCCCTCTCAGGGGCTCCTCTGGGACCAGCTCTAGCAGCCAGCAGTGCGGCCCTCCAGGCAAGCCTGTACTTGTCAGCAGCCTGCCCAGACGCGTTCGCAGAGGCTATCCAGTGCATACAGGACTCCTCACCAGGATCTCCCCCACCCCACACCTGCAGATCACTGCTGACCCTTTCTGGCCCATGACTCACCCCTCAAAACTGGCCCTTTTAGTCCCACACTAGGCTGGTCTTTGCAAACCCCTCCAACCATCTCCTCTACTTTTTCAGATGAAGCAAACTCCCTTCTGCAGTGCTTGTTGCTGGAAACATCACCCCATCCACAACCTCTGCCTCCTTTGGTCCTCCTGGCATTTGTTCAGAAGTTGCTTCTTCTCTGGCTGTCTGTAACAGGTTAGGGATTGGGGGTAAGAACTGCCACAGCTTGGTGGAGTTTCCCAGTGCAATTTATCACTTATCTAATTGTCTCTTCCAGAGAGGGAGGGGCCATTCCTCAGGAACAGGGCACATTGTGAGTGCCGTGCTCATCACAGGGCACCCAGCATCTACAGCAGCACTAGACCGAATGCAAGGGACACTTGAGAGACTTTCAGAAGGAAAAGGAGGGAAGGAAGGAGGGAGGGAAGGTAGAAGCTAATGGCCTCTCCACTTGGTTTCCATCTTTCTCTTTTTTCTCTGTTCCTCTCACCATTCCATCTCCATCTCTACCTATCAGCGCTTCTGATCACGACGCTGGCCACCCAGCCCCAGCGGATGCATGGTGCAGAGAGCACAGCCTGTCCTGACCCCTGGCATTCCTCAAACCTCAGGCTATCAGGATCCTAAGGTGACAGATCTCACCAGATGTTTCGGTACTGAGTGCTTAGCTGTGTGCCAGGATTGGGGCTTGGCTGAGGAGGTCACACTGATGGTGAACATACAGGCCTGAAGTAGCTAAAAGGCTGGGGCTTTTTTCCTCAGCAGAGGAGAAAAGAGGAGGGCGAGTGGGGGTGGGGAGGAGGAGGCGGGCCCCAGTGCGCCCCCTCTCCCGCCCCTGGCTGCTAGAGCCCTCCCAACCCAGCCGGCCACATCTGGGGCTGCCCTCCCTCGTTTCCGCTAGTTCCTCCGGCGGTGGCTGGACTGCTCCGGGCTTTGACTATACAAAGGGGCTGCCAGACCCGCGAGAAGTTGGCGGCGCGACTTGGACGCGGGGGCCAGGCCATGAGTCTCTGAGCCACGCGGAGCCCAGAGCACCCCGCAGGCGGACGCGCAGAACGGGGCGCTGCGCGGCGGAGCAGGCGCCAGCCAGGCGGAGCCGCAGCCGCCAGCACGGAGCCAGCGACCCCGGGCGAAGCGCGGCCCGGGAGCGCGACGATGCGGACGCGAGTGGCCTGGGGCACACTCGCAGGCCCGCTGCGGGCTCTCTGCTTGCTGGGCTGCTTGTGGCTCCGCGCTACCGCCGCGCCGTCGCCCATCATAAAGTTCCCCGGCGATGTCGCTCCCAAAACGGACAAAGAGCTGGCGGTGGTGAGTTGCTGGGCTGGCGTCCAGGAGCCAGCTGAGACAAACTTCAGAGGCAAAGGATGGTGGCCCCGTGTCTCCCCGTAATGGGTGGGATGGGGAGTCTGGGTCGACAGCTTAGGGAGACTTTAGCAAACGGTGTGGGAGGCGCTCTTTTGTGAACGGAGGGGGCTTTGGTACATGGAGAAGGCCTTTAGCAAACAACTTGTGGACTCTGCCACATCAAAGCCGCTGAGGAGGGGAGAAGGTGCTTTGCAAAAATCACAAGAGCCCTTCTTGTAAGGAACGGAGAGTTTGGGAAGTATCTGAGGGACTTGGTAAGGAGCCGGGCTTTGTAAAGGACTTTGGGGCACATCTGGAGAGCTGGCAACTGCCCTTCAAGGCAACTGCCTTGGTAAGGCCTTTAGCAGGCAGCTCGAGGAATCTTTTTTGCTAGTGAGGGATTTTGGGAAAGGCACCTAACTTGGATAAACTTTTGCATGGATGAGGGTGGCCAGTGTGGGGCTTGGCAAGTTTCTGGAGTCTTCAGCACACATTTGGAAAGGGCCTTAGGTAAACATCTCCAGGGGACCTTTGCAAACCATGGTGCCCGTGCTGTAAGGAAGCAGGAAACAGCTTTTCCTCCTGCCTTTATGGACAAGCTGGCTTTAAATTGGCCGGGAAGGTCAAGGGTTGAGCCTCGGAAAGTTTCCTCGAGACCTTCCAAGGGGTGAGACCTTCCAAGGGGTCAGAAGACCGCAGGAGACAACTGGCCAGGAGGGAGGGTGCACAGAGGGAGGGAGGGAGGGAGGGAGGGGCTGGTGCAGCAGGGCCTGGGCGCGTGGGGCGGGGGCGGACTAAGCAGCTGAGGTCTAAAGGCAGCCAGCTAGCCCACCCTCCTGGCCGGGCTCAAAATCCGGGCTCAGATGTTGTTTTGAGAATGAGCACGCGCCTGGCGCATGGACCACTGTGGCCACAGGGTTACATAAGTGGGGCTAGGGGGCAGGCAGCTGCAGGCATGGCCCCTCTTCCTGCAAGTACCTGGGCTGTGGATCATTCAAGTATCACAGGACATCTGTCCCCTGGCTGACTCAGCCGCCCCAGAGATGTCCCTTCATCCAACAGCCTTTTCCTCAATCTGTCTACAGCAGGAATCCTGTGTCTCCAGGTCACCCTGGGTTGTGACCAGTCTACATTCTCTCAGATCTATACTTTTATAGCCTCTGTCCCTTCCCAGTGCATGGGATCTTTCTAAAATTTTGGGAATCTGTATGTTTCAAGGGCTTGGAGCTGGCTTGCATAAGGATGTGCCTTTTGATTACTGATGAAACTAGAATTTTAGAGTGTGACAAAACTACACGGGTCCCTAATTCTTCGACAGTCGATGGAAGCCACGTACCCCAGAGCAAGGCCATGGAGCTTTCCATAAGAAGACAGCCTGTGCTGGGCATGTTGAGACACACCTGTAATCCCAACACTCTGGGACGCTGAGGCAGGAGGATAGCAAGTTAGAACCCAGCCTGGGAAACTTAGCAACTTAGTGAGAACTTATGTCAAAATAAAAAAGATAGTATTTTTTTAAAAAAGGCTAAAGATGTAGCTCAGTGCCTAGTCCTATAATTCCTAGTACCATAAACATAAATAAATATAAGAAGAGATGCTATGACTTAGGCTGACTCCTGGGTTCAAATCAAGGAGTGCACTAAACAACTGCTTATCTTGGACAGTGAATTCTCTTGTAGAATTCCAGCTTCTTCACTTGCAAACTGAGAACAACAATGCCATCTATCTCATAGTTAGAGAGGTAATCTCAGACACTTGGAAGGGTACCTGGCATTGGTAAGCACTCAATAAGCATTAGCCAGTGCATTCACTGGATTTCTGTTATACCCTCTTTTTCCTCCTTACTACCCCATGAGTTTAGAGCCATTGTTAGCAGATCTCCTGGTTCCCTTTGCCATTTCAACATAGCACCAGTTGCTTGTTTAATTTTGCATTTGTTTGAGATCCTTTGCCTCCCTGCACTATAATTCGAACAGTGCAGGGAGATTAGATGTGTCAGTTGTGTTCACCAGTTTATCCCCCAGCCATTGCACAGGAATTGGCATGTGGAAAGTATCAAAATGCATTCATTGAATGAATAAATGAATTGGTTGATCCCTAAATCTCTGCAGGGACCTGATGGATTTTGGCTTCAGTGTAGGCAAGACCCATGGAAGGAAAGGACCATTTTATATTTGGAAATAGCAGATTCAGGATTTGAATACAGATTCTATTCAATTGCCAGAGCGATTGCACAAAGCAATTGCATCTCTATTTAAGTTAAAAAAAAGGGGGGGGGTTCATCTCTAAGTCACCAGCTATTGGGTAGCTCAATGGGATGATGAAAGTAAAGGAAGAAAGCAGAAGCATTTATGGTCCAGCGTGGGATCTGGAGCCAGATTGTGTGGTCCTAAATCCAGCCTGCTATTTGTTAGCTCTGTGATCTTAGGTAAATTGATTACTCTCTCTGTGCTTTATTTTCTTTCTCTATATGATGTGGATAATGATGTCTCCAATAAAGAGCTGTTGTGAGCATTCAGTGTGTTAATATATACTGACTTCAGCACTAGGGCATGTAGTAAGCCCCTGGCAACAATGTCATATGCCTTCTACGGCTGTGTGACAGAGCTGGCCTAGAACCATTGCTTTTGGCCTCTGGGTTCTGTTCTTTCTGGATAGGGCCTGGACCACGGGCTACTGTGGTCAGTGCTCTGTTATCTTGACATGGTTCCTTGCCTTGGCTAATCTTTCCCTCTAGCAATACCTGAACACCTTCTATGGCTGCCCCAAGGAGAGCTGCAACCTGTTTGTGCTGAAGGACACCCTCAAGAAGATGCAGAAGTTCTTTGGGCTGCCCCAGACAGGTGAACTTGACCAGAACACCATCGAGACCATGCGGAAGCCCCGCTGTGGCAACCCAGATGTGGCCAACTACAACTTTTTCCCTCGCAAGCCCAAGTGGGACAAGAACCAGATCACATACAGGTGCCAAGGCAGGGCCAGGGGAGGCAGGGCCACCGGGCTAAGGGACACTGAGTCTGCTTGTGTCTGCCTTCTCTCCACTCAGGAGACCCATATCAGCAGTGAGGACTGGGTGTCCTAGGGAGTTTGTATAGTGAGTTCTTGGTAAATGGATTCAGGTAAATCTGAATTCGAGTCTCACACTTACTAATCATGGGACATTGGCCTTTTGCCTTTCAGTGCTTTGAGCATTGCCTTCCGATCTAAAATACTGGGCTAAAAACACCTTTCTTCCTTATCCTTGGTTGGGGAACTTAGGTAGTCCACATGTAAATGAAGGGCTTCCCCAGTGTCTGGTGCATGGCAAGAGTGTCATAAGAGTTATTCATCATCACCATTGTTATTATCATTACATATGTCATTGGGGCAGGCAGAGGAACTTTGATGATTGACTGCTAATTTGGTTTTTGTTTTACTAAGCTGTTTTATTTGGTCACTAACTGGATTAAGAGCTGTGCTTTGTGTGGCTGGTCCTGGATTGCAGGGATGAAGAATCTTCTCTGTGTTCCATAAAGCAGTGTTCATGTCCTTGCCTACCTTACACCTGACAGAAGTCAGAGATGAGACTCTTATGGTGGAACCTGAAAGTGTTGGCTAATTTGTCATCCCATGGGTCTCAAGGAATTCTGGAAGGGTTATTCTCTTAGAGCTCACTCAGTACGTGCACACATATTCCTGCACGTGTGCTTCCATGCATACACTCCTGCAGGCACATACATGTGTGTACATGCTTGTGGACAACTCACATGCTCCTATACACAATACTCATTGTGCACATTGTACACACACGTGCATTTCTGCCACCTTCAGGATCCTTGGCTATACACCTGATCTGGACCCTGAGACGGTGGATGATGCCTTCGCTCGAGCCTTCCAAGTCTGGAGTCAAGTGACACCACTACGGTTTTCTCGAATCCATGATGGAGAGGCTGACATCATGATCAACTTTGGCCGCTGGGGTAGGAAGGAAATGGGCTGGTGGCAGGTTGCAGTGGGGATGTAGAGACAAAGGGATTACTTGGATGTTAGAGAGGCATACAGTACAGCGTAGACAACAGCAGCAGTTAGACACTGGAGGTGGTTTAGATGGTGGCAGCACAGACACTGGAGAGCCACATAGGTGTGAAGGCACAGGATCTGACACCATGTAACCTGTAGACAGTACAATCCTGAAGTAAACATCCAACTGTACAGCCCAAATTGTAGCCACTAAATACGTATGGCTATTTGAATGTGAATTAGCAAAATCCTTTTTCAATTTAAATTCAGCATGTCAGTCACACTTCAAGTGCCACATTTCAAGTGCTCAGGGGCCACATGAAACCAGTAACCCCTTTGTAGCACAAAGAATATCTATAGCACAGACAGTTCTGTTGAGTATCGCCGGCTGAGGCAGAGGAGTTACAAACTGAGAGTGGCTCAGACATAATGAAGTAGTGTAGATTAGACGTGAATGGAACACAGGGTCAAGGCAACCATGTGAATTGGCGGTGTGAACACTGGCAGTAGCATAGACATGGAGGTAGGTAATGTAGAACCGAATGGTATAGTGATGAGGTTACCGAGTTAGGGACTGGAGGCCGTGTGGACGCAGGGGTGGGTGAATGGACTTAGGTGGTAGGCTTGGGGATGAGAGTAGTGGATATTGGTGATAGTGTGACCTTAAGGCTGGATGTGGCTAAGAGGGCAGTGTTGACAGGAAGGTAGATGGTGTAGACCTTAGGGACCATGAGGGTAAATGATGGGGACACCAGTGTGGCATTGTAGGTATGTAAGTAGATATAGTGGCAATGGTAATAGTGTAGACAGAAATGGTAGATGGTACAGATAAAGTAGCTGTGCAAACTTAAGGGTTAGTGTAGACCATAGGATGGTCACAACCAGGTTGAAAAAGTCTCTACTGAATCCTTGCATTTCCATTGCCAGATAACCTCAGTGGGTCTTGGGAAGAGGATAGAAGTTAGGTGGGATGGGTGTGAATGGGTTTCGGGGTTCAGCAAGGTGCTTGGAAGCTGACATCTTGTGTGGCATTTCAGAGCATGGAGATGGGTACCCATTCGACGGGAAGGATGGGCTCCTGGCTCATGCCTTCGCTCCAGGTCCTGGGGTTGGGGGAGACTCTCACTTCGATGATGATGAGCTATGGACCCTGGGAGAAGGACAAGGTAAGACGGTCCTCTGCATGTCTCCTTATCACCTGGCAGCAAGGACGATGGCTTTGAGTCCTTCTGTCTGCTCTGATGGGACAGGGGCAATGGAGGGGAAGGGAAATCCCACCTCTGAGAGCCAGAGTCCTAGTCTCCAAAGGAAGACTAGCAGGGCCAAATCACATGCTTTGTGTTGTCCTCAGTGGTGCGTGTGAAGTATGGAAATGCCGACGGGGAGTACTGCAAGTTCCCCTTCCTGTTCAGTGGCCGCGAGTACACCAGCTGCACGGATGCAGGCCGCAGTGATGGCTTCCTGTGGTGCTCTACCACCTACAACTTTGAGAAGGACGGCAAGTACGGCTTTTGCCCCCATGAAGGTGAGCGTTTCCTCCCAGGCCTACAAGCTTCTGAGGTCCCTGCTCTGCTCCTGCAAGTCGGTCAGCCACCATCCTCCACAACTCTTCATTTATGCCGCACCATCCTGGAGATGGACCATCTCTGCATCTGTCTTATCTGTACCCTGATAATTGTTCATTGCTTAGTGATGGGGACACATTCTGAGAAACGTATAGGCAAGTGTGAACATCATAAAATTATTTATACAAACCATGGTCCTCTTGTTGTGACTAGACGATATAATCTTACCGTCATATGGGATCACTGTCATATATATGGTCCTTTGTTGACCAAAATATCTTTGGTATGACTACATTTACTTAACCATTCAATTAATTTAATTTTTAAAAGTCTTACCATTATCCATAATATATGTATAAGCTTGCTGTGCTAAGTATGTTCTTTAACATACGTGAGAATGTTTATAGAACTGTTAAAATTCCCAGTGATTCTAGAATCACTTTCTATACTCCAACCAAAGATGAGGACTGAAGGACATGAGTAGAGGCTTGGGGATGGTGGAGGCCTAGTAGCAAGTTAGGCTTAGGGAGGTCAGACTGAAGCAAGCTGGCGTCTGATCTGGCTGGAGACGTCTACCTTGGGAACACGAGCCATTGGCCCTCCGCTGGTCCTGCCGCTAACTCAGCTAGTGTGTGTGTGTGTGTGTGTGTGTGTGTGTGTAACTGTATTTTCAGATTTGGAAGCCATCTAGCAGGAAAGGATTTAAAATGTATAGGGCTAGACATTTGCACTCAGTCCTTTTGTAAAACATTCTTGACATACTTCCCAGTCACAAATCCTAATAAAATAGTAAGCCTTCTTACCAATCAAGTCATCATATTTGATGATTCTAGAGATCAAAACTAGAAATTTTGGGGAAAATGGGAGAAAAATCTAAAATTCTTTTCTAAGCACCTCCTTCTCTCTCATCTGGTAAAGATTCTTCAGTCTATCCATCACTTAGACATAATTACATGCACTTGGGAAATCTCTCTGACGTCCGCAGCGACCAACAGTGAGTACCAACCTTCGTGACACCAGGAAAGAAGCAAATAGTTTGCTGATTGTCTTCCTGTTTACTCTCATTACCAAAGCTAAACTTTGCATTATGTAAGAATTTAAGCCATTGACTATTAGTACATCAGAAGTTTTTTTTTTTTTTAAAAAAAAAAGTACTGGTTTTATCCTGCATTTCCCATCAAGGAGTCAGGTGGCATTAACCCTTTCATGAGTCAGTGCCTCTGACTGGAACAGAGTGCCTTGATAAGAGAAACAGCTGCATTTCATAAATTCAGGGGAAGGGTTTTCCCCTGCACTGGACATTAGCTATCTACTTGGTCTTCAGCCAGGTACAATTACGTACAGCGTGCACATGTTTGGGTCTTGCGGTCCTTGTTACTCAGCCCCTCCTGACTGCTGAGTCAGTGTCTGCTTCTTGCCCTCCTAGTTGGGGGGTGGATCTAGGAGGAGTCAGGGGCTTCCTGGATGATAGGAATTCAGCTTATGGGAAGCAGGGGTGGGGTAGGGGAGCTGGCTTCAGTTAAAATTAATTCTCTTTCCCCACTCCCAAACCACCAAGGTCTCTGGGCTCCATTTGGCTTTTTCTGTTGTCCCATTGCTTCTGCATCACAGGACAAAGGCTCTTGTTTGGGGGAAGTGAAGCACTGAAGACAGGGGCCCTGAGTCTTGAGAGGGGAGGTCAAGGACTGGGCTCCTTTCTGGCCATGGCGGAGTTAACAGGAGCTGGTGAGGTCACCTCTGGCGCCACTGTGCACAGATGGTCTTTGTTACGAACTTGTGGTTTTGCTAGTTGGCAATTCCAGAGATGCACCATTTTGTAGCTTGGGGGTGGATGAGAGGACAAGGGAGTAGGAAGAGAACTCAGGGGAGACAGGCCAGATCCTGAGTCACACTGTTTCCCTGGATTCTCCAGTTATGGCCCTGGTCCTGGGAGTGGGGGTCTGGTGTGTGTATTAGAAGGGCTCTGAAGACACCGTCTTTTTCTTCTCCTCCTCTGTTCCTCCACTTTATCTTGCAGGGACCACACCAGGGCTATCCAGGAATGTTGACTGGGGTTGAGGGGAGGAGATACTTTCTCTCTGCATGCACATGTGTGTATGTGAGTGTGGAGACAAAGAGAAAGTGCTCTAGAGACAGAGATCAGTGAAATTTTAGTTTTCAGCTATAGCCTTCATTCACTTCATTTATGTAACTGTTAACTGTTGGGGAACCATCCTTCTCCCAGCCTAAGTTTCCTCCTCTATCAAATGGGGAGACATGGACAGATGTGCCCACCATAGGTGATGTAGTTAGCAATTTGTGTGTAGTAGACATTGACCAGGCAAAGTGGATGTTGACATTGATGTTGGGGCAGGGTCCTGGAGAGCGCTGCTATGTGTCAAAGGTTGACAATTTCATGGCTTGTGTCCATGAGGTCTCAAGGGAAGGAACAGAAGGGACAAGGCTACAGGGCTTCTCTGGGAGCCCACAGAATCAACAAATGGTGATGGCCTTAATATTTTAACAGTGCAGTTACATTGGTGTGAACTGGCAGATGGGTAGCCTGCCAGCTCTGTGCCCAGCAGGTATCTCTCTCTCAATGGCATCCTTCCATCTCCCTTCCCCAGCCCTGTTCACCATGGGTGGCAATGCCGACGGACAGCCCTGCAAGTTCCCGTTCCGCTTCCAGGGCACCTCCTACAACAGCTGCACCACCGAGGGGCGCTCGGATGGCTACCGCTGGTGTGGCACCACTGAGGACTATGACAGAGACAAGAAGTATGGCTTTTGCCCCGAGACTGGTGGGTGTCACATTCTGTTGTCTTACAGAAGCCCACCCGGTCACCTCCCAGCTTCCTTTCCTGAGGATGGGGGTGCCCACTGGAACCCTTGGCAGCTGGCATGGCATGGGCACAGAAATCACGACAAACGTGAAGCACCAACAGCCAGCTGAGCCTAAATGTCAGGCCTGCTCAGGACTCCTGTGAATGACCTGTACCCCTTCTCTCTCAGCCTCTCTCTCTGACCTTGCTGTCTCTCATCTCTGCTTTTTCTAGTCTGCATCTCCTCCTATCCAGTTTTCACCAAGGACTCCCTTCCTTTGCTCCTTCCTTCTTCCTTTCTCCCTTCCAACGAGTGTATTTCAAGAGCCCCATGCAGAGGTTGTCTCCCCATGACCCTGCCTGTGGGTGTTACCGTACAGGAGTTTGTGTTGGGACTACCAGCCTTGCCCAGCCATCTGGCCCGTCCAGGCCCATAGGTGGGAGGCTGGGCCTTCTGGACAGCTCTGGTCCCTAGCTGCCTGAGTTTGAACCTTAGCTCTGACCCTAAATATCTGCTCAGGCAAGTTTCTTAATCTCTGCCAACTTTAGGGTTTGCATCCATGGTCTCTCCATGGGTGTAGCCCATGATACCCACGGTGCAGACTTAGTGGGAGTGGAGTCGAGATATGCATTGAGCTCTTGACCTAAAACATGGGGCAGAGTGGGGACTTTGTCAGTGTGGTTTGTTGACATTGGCACAATGCCATTCTTTCCTGGTGGGGGCCTCAGCCCCCTTGCTGTCTCTTGACTCATGTTCTTCACCCCACAGCCATGTCCACTGTCGGGGGGAACTCAGAAGGCGCTCCCTGTGTCTTCCCCTTCACCTTCCTGGGCAACAAACACGAGAGCTGCACCAGTGCTGGGCGCAGCGACGGGAAGTTGTGGTGTGCCACCACGGCCAACTACGATGATGACCGCAAGTGGGGCTTCTGCCCAGACCAAGGTATGAGGCTCTGGCATTTGGCCAGAGACATTGGACACCCTCTCCCCATATCTGGGCTGGAGACCTCACCTCAAGCACAAACACTGATCCTCAGATACCCACTTATGGTAGTAGCTACTGATAGGGACACGGGACCCCAAATCCATGCCCAGGCAGAAAACCTATCTGGCCCTGGTGGAGAAGGCTCCCCGCTGAGGCCTTGCCTAAGAAGGTGGAGATGCAGCCTCCAAACAGAACCTCATTCTCCTGGCACCTGCTTCCAGTACAAAGCAGTTCTCCTGGTTTCCAGTCATTTCTTCCATTCTGACCCCTCCTTCAGTCAGGGGGATTGCTGCCATTCCCGGCAGCTTCCTCTGCTCCGTATTCTCTTCAGAGACATTCCCACTCCAATACAGAGATGCCTTCCAGAAGCTGGGCAGGCAGCAGAGGCTCCAGACTTCCTCTGCCCCATTGGTTGTATTCTTTGCCAGCATCTGAGTGATGTTCCCTCATCTGTACTGAGCACACGGCCTGACAGGACAGCTCTCTGTTCTCTTGGACATGGACTGGAGTGAGATTGACCAGGAGATGGTCCATGCCCCTATTGTGAACGGTGTGGTGAGTGAGGTCCATTGCCACCATGCCCTCTCTAGTCTGAAAGGCTGTGAGCCCAGTGTGACCTGCAGTAGGCGAGAGGGCTGGTCCGGGGCCTGCCACAGTGAGGGCAGTCTCCTGTTATGTTATGTTACTTGTGTTTATTTTTAAGAAAAAAAAAATTAGTTATTTTTGTTTATTTTTTTACTCACAATGAGATGAACTTGGCAGATCCCAGAGGCTGGACAAAGGTGCTTTTCTTATCCTCTGCTAAGTAGCATGCTGGGGCATTTCTTGACTTTACCTGCCCTGCCTGAATGGTTTTGTGGCTCACATTGGGTGAATACTACTTTTCTTGGGCTGCTATGACAAAGTACCATAAGTTGGTGGCTTAAAACAAAATCAATTGATTCTTTCATACTAATGAAGGATTAGTCAAGGTGCCAGTCAGGCCATGTTCCCTCTGAAGGCTGCATTTTTTGTTCCTGTCATCACACAGACTTCTTGCCTCTGTCTGTGCCTGACTCTGAGTCTCTCTTATAAGGATGTGAGCCACATTAATTTAAAGACCCAATGTGACATCATTTTAATTGCGTCTGCAAAGATCCTATATTCGCAGGTTCCCAGGATTATGAAACCTATCTTTTGGGGTGTCTCATTCAACCCAGAACAGGGTGGGAAGTAGGATTTTCTGGCTATGTCTGGCAGAGCCTAGGCATTGAACCCAAGGGGCCATGCTTTCTATTGCCCCCCTCTTCCGAGGTCTGAGAAGCAGGATTTACCCCTACTGTTTATAGAGACATAAAAGGTCAGGAAGCATAATTTTTAACAAAAACAAAAAAATTTTTTTTTTCTCCATTAGCAAAAAGCTCCTTTGTTTTGCAGCAAAACAGCTCCTTTAACACAAAAGATTTGCAGATGCTTCTCGCCCTTTAGAACATGCATGCCATCTGTGCTGGGAAGGGGCAGAAGGACTTTGGCTGACCCCACTGGGAAGCAGGAGGCACAGATCATTAATTCCAGATCACTCAGGACAAGTAAAATTCTTTATGTGCTACGTCCAGGGATTGTAACCCCCATGGGGACATCCCTGAAGTCTCTCTCGCTGGGTCCCTGACTCCAGTCTCACCTCTCTGTCTTTCAACCCCTTCTCCCTGCTGTGATTCCCAGGGTATAGCCTGTTCCTTGTGGCAGCCCATGAGTTTGGCCACGCCATGGGGCTGGAGCACTCAGAAGATCCTGGTGCCCTGATGGCGCCCATTTACACCTACACCAAGCACTTCCGCCTCTCCAACGATGACATCAAGGGCATTCAGGACCTCTATGGTAAACCTCAGCTTGGGTCCTGTGGGCGGGTGTGCAGCCTGGAAGGGAGGCGCAGGGAGTGTGAACCAGCAAGGTCCCATGTGTCAGTGACAAGGGCAGAAGACCGGAGTGGTGACCTGGTCTTAAAGGAGTAAGAGCATTGCTCTGAGGGGACTCTTGGACAGCACCACTGTTTCCACTGCACTTGATTCTCCATTTCAAGGACTCCTCATTTTCCAAACAAATAAAGTGAGGTTTGAGTTTGAGTATCCATGTCTTCATCAGTTCAGCTAACTGTCTGCAGGACAGAATGCTCCATCATCTGGAATGAGCTTAATGATACAGGAGTGAAAGTTTCTAGTTCTCAAAATTTGCTTTTATTTTGATATGTAATAGAAACAACTACTCTCCCAAACCAATGATCCTTTATTATTTGTGCTTAGAGCTAGGCTGCAGTTTAAAAAAATCAGTTCATTTCTTTAAAAAAAAAACAAACAATGTCTAATGGTCCCAGTGTTAATTGAACCAGGACAAAATAGTGGAAACTATACTTGAGTGAGGGAACTCAGGGACACTGAACTGAGGAAAGAACCTGAGTTTGGACCATGAGTTCTTGTTGCCTTTGCCACTAGACAGCTGCTAGAGACTGAACAAGTCGTTAGTCCTCGGGACTTACTCCTCAAGTGTGGCTGCTTATCATGAGGAGGCCGTGTCCTGCCTCCAGGGCTATCCACACGCAAGTGGCACCTGGCTACGCTGACTCTTGTGGACTTAAGAAATTGAGCTTTGGGTTTGAATTTGAATCTTGCCCAAGTCACACAACCCTTCTGGGCTTCAGTTTTGTTGTGTATGAAGTGGAAATTCACTCCTGTGGTCTCATTCCCCACTCTCCAAGTCCAGGCATCTTTATCATCCTGGGCTCATACTAAAGCCAGAAGACCATTGCATCTGATGTCGGGGGCCTGGCCTGGTGGAGAGAACTTCTAGACCTGGGGAGAATTTAAGGTCATATATCCCTCCTCCCATCCTCCAGGGGCCTCTCCTGACACTGACATCGATACTGGAACTGGACCCACTCCTACACTGGGACCTGTCACTCCAGAGATCTGCAAACAGGACATTGTCTTTGATGGCATCGCTCAGATCCGTGGTGAGATCTTCTTCTTCAAGGATCGGTGAGTGGAGGCGTTGGCTTCTTGACCTTCCTGCTTGCTGATTTCTCCCCTTCTCCATTGTTCCTGTGTCTCCACCCCTTTCTGAGGATGCCCTGGGGCCTTAACAGAATGACCCACTGCTAGTAGTTTTTGTTGTGCCTTACACAGCCTGAAGATCTCAGTGGCTTACCACACAGGCATCCGTTTTGCTCCATCATGCTCTGCAGGTCTGCTAGGTTCCTGCTGAGGTTGGAGGTGAGGTATACTCATGTCACTTATTTTCCTAGTGTTAGTGACAACTTGTATTAGGTGACATGGTGCAAGAGGACAAATCAAACCACACCAGCACATTTAAAACCTACACTCATGTCATACCTGAGAATAGTCCATAGACTAAAATAAACCTAACATTGTTCCAAAGGACAAAAAACAAAGGCACATGGCAGTGCTCATGGGTGTTTGATTCTAAAATACTTTACTAGTTTACCATAGGCCTTTTCCTGAAATATCCTTTACCTGAAACAACCAGATTGTTCAAAGTGTGATCAATAAGTGACCACAGGATAGAGAGATGTAGCATCCTTGCTATAGATAAATATGCCCACTTATTTGACAAGGGCTGAGATTCACTATAATTGCTTAGTATGCTGAATAATGGCAAGGAGTATTTAGGACCTTGTTAAATGGTTCATCCATTGTTCTTCCAGCCATCCATCTGGTCATGCATGAATATATCCATCCATCATCCACTCATCCATCCATCTATTCATGACGTATTATCTTTCCATCCTTTGGTGTATCTATCCATTCATCCATTCTAGATAAAGGTAGAGCAAATAGACTTTGCATTTAGAATACTATACCTGCTATATACAGATTGTATGACCTTAGACAAGTGTCTCGGTTACTTTTCTCTCATTGAGACAAAATATCTGACTCCCAAAGTGAAGCAAGGAAAGATTTATTTAGCTTACAGTTTTTGGAGGTTTCATCCATGCTGAGCCAGCTCCAAGGCAAGGTGGCACAGCAGAGGGGCAGCCATTCATGGTGGCCACAAGCAACAAGAGTAAAATGGGCAAAAGAGGGGCGAGCATGCCTCCTTCCCTCCTTTACATTGTATGTCGGTTGCATTTACACTGTCAATCCCAGTGCTAGACAACGAAGCGATCACACACACTAGATTCAGCCATGTCCAGGACTGCATGAGGCTTGGGGGGAGCCATCTGAACACAAACCATAACAACAAGTTAATTAAGTAACTTCTTAGTGCCTCAATTTCTTCATCTATAAAATACAGCTAGTATTCCTTCATAAGAAAGTGACAAGTAAAATCAGTTCAGTGCTTAGAACAATGCCTAACACAAGGTGAGTATAGTCAAACATGTTAGCTGTTGTTATTGACAATTGTTTGGCATTTTCTGCATCTGTTATCTTACTAAACTTTAATATGGTTGGGGAGAAGACAGTGTGCTGGGGACAGAAGCTCTGCTTGATGTCTAGATCAGTGTTCTCAAAGAGAAATACACAGTTGTCCCAACAAGAACCATCTAAAGTGTGAGTGTTAAATGTGTGGGTTCTGCCTGCTGCCTTTGACTGCAATCTCTAAGGGCAAGATTTCAGCCTCTGCATTTTAAAGAACTCCCACAGTGATTCCGATGTACATAAAATTTGTACATCACTACTCTGACCTAGGAAACAAAGCATAGAGAACTGATACCACTTAACACATGCAGAATGGAATGGAAGAAATGTGATTGCAGAGGCATTAGCAAAATGCTTTTGGGGGAACATCTTATTCAAGAAAGGTTTCACACAGGAAGCAGCCTTGGAACACAGCCTTTAAGGAAAAACAAAATTTTGATGCATGGGATGGGATGGGATGAAAGATTGGGACCTGCAAGATACAGGGTAAACTGCAAAGCAAAATCATGGAGGTGTGAACGATCTTGGCTTGTATTGGGAAGAAAAGGTAGACTGGTGAGGCTAGAAGATGTTTTCATGAACTTGTAAAGGGTCTCCTCTGCTCTAGGCATGGGACTAGGTGCTGGGGTGCAGTTGTGCCCTTCACAGGGTCTGTCAGCCAGTGGGGAGAAGAGAGCAGTGAGAGTCACAATGCAGAGAAGTCAAGCACCGTTAGGTCTCAAAACCCAGACCAGGATGCATAAGAGTAGGTGTCACTTGGTGCCTTACAACCACTAATGGGAGAGGCAAGTGGGGAGTCCTTTCTCTGAAAATGTCCTTAGGCTGGAGCACTTCCCGTAAAGAAGTCCTGGTGACATGTGCAGATGTCAGAAGTCTGGAACTAGGAGGTGCAGGCCAGAGGTATTTCTAACTTGGCATGTCACACTTACTTGCAAAAAAGACCTTGCAGACTGTAAAATGGACTCATGGGATTAGTCAATAAATAATTAAGCACTGACCCTGTGCAGGAGTTCATGCTAAGCACTTGTGTTAGTCAACTTTCTGTTACTGTAAAAAAAAAAAAAATTTACCTGAGATAATCAGCTTCAGATGATTTTTGGCTCACAGTTTTGAAGGTTTCAGGCCTCGGCTGGCTGGTCTGAGGCTATGCGTCGTGGTGGGATCACGTGGTGGGGGAGGCCTTCACCGCATGGCGTTGAAGGAAGTGAGAGAGAGAGGAAGAGGAAGAGGGGGACCTGGGTTCCACACCCCCTTCCAGGATGCACCCGTCATGACTTATTATACCTGTAGCCACCTCTTAAATGTTCCACCGCCTTCCCAGCATCAAGCCAAGAGTTCAGTCTTACGTGTGGGCCTCAAGTGGACACTCCTCAGCTCCACAGCCCCCAGCCCCAGGAGGACAAGGCCAGTACTTCAAAAAGACAAAATTTGGATTTGAATCTCAATTGTAATCTCTCCGAGTTTCATTTACCAACTAGGGATGCTGTATTAGGGTGCTTTGCAGTGTTTGACAGAGAGATTCTCTCTCTCTCTCCTAAGTCCAAGCTGAAGCTAGCTTGGAGTTAGTTAAGTTGAGAGAAGGCTCTCTTCATGGTACAAATTCCAGGTGCAGAAGGAGGGCAGTGACTTGATGTCTTTGTCCACTGACATTCTTTGTATTGACTGTATCTCAAGACTGGAATCCCTCTTGCTCACAAGATGACTAGAACCTGGAGCTATGAACTTCCCATATCCAGCAGGAGAGTTATGCACACAAGCATACGCACACACATATAAACTCTTACATTTGTGATGCAAATCTACTGTTGAATATTGTCATACCAATATAAGTCATAGGGCAACTGCTGAATCAGAAACAGTTGCCAAAATATACTAAGCTCTGTTTGGCTTAGGCCAGGAGTCTCAAACTTTGGCATAAACTAGAACCATCTGGAAATCTTCTTAAAACACTGAACTCAAGCCTAGTGAGTCTGCTCCACACGTCTCAGGTGGGACTCAATAATTTACATCTCTAACAAGTCCCAAGTTGCTGCTACTGCTGCTGGTTTGGGAACCACACTTTGAGAGCCAGAGTCTTAGACTAATGAGTATCTACTCCCAGCATGGAGATTGGGTCACAGGCAGTGGGGGCTGATGGTGGAAGTGATGGTCTGAAGGCTGGATTGTAACTGTGAAGTTCTACAAGAAAGGACGATAGGCATACAAATAATAGATTCTGGGTAGACCACCAAGATCGCATATTATACTGTTATGAAGATTAAATTTTATGAGGCACATAAAGTGTGTAGCATTTTAAAGGCCTTCAGTAAGCAATAGCTGTTACCCTTACGAAAGTATGCAGTTTCATCATTCCATTAAAATTCAGAAAATGCTTTAGAGTGTTATCAGTCCCTGCTCAACTGGCTTCTGATAAAAATGTGAGAGATACAATAAACAACTGCTGTTCAGCTGGGCATGGTGACTCATGCCTGTAATCCTAGCACTTGGGAGGCTGAGGCAGGAGGGTCATTGTGAATTTGAGACCAGGCTGGGGTACAAAGTGAGCTCAAGGCCAGCCTGAACTGCATAGTGAGACCCTGTCTCAAAAAGACAAAAAAAAAAAAAAGTGTTCTAGGCACTCAGTACTGATTTTAAGAAGCTTAGAGCTAGGAGAACACGGTGTGGACAGAGGTAACCGGAAAGGTGGGGGTGGGGAGGAAAGGGGTTCCTTTTCAGCCCCAGCCCTTTGCAGGGGAGGAGTCTGCCCATGCTGCAGCCTGCAGCCCTCCTCCAATCTTCTTTTGACCTTGAATCCCCCTCCCACCATAGAGTTGTTTCTGGGCAAGATTTGGAAGCCACACATGGTTAGAACTGTGGAGTGACTGTGTCCCCTTCCTATGCCCAGGTTCATTTGGAGGACAGTGACACCACGTGACAAGCCCACAGGGCCCCTGCTGGTCGCCACATTCTGGCCTGAGCTGCCAGAAAAGATCGATGCAGTGTACGAGGCTCCGCAGGAGGAGAAAGCTGTCTTCTTTGCAGGTGTGTGGAAGGGTCTTGCTAGCCCTTGGTCGTTGGGCTCTATCCCAGGGCTCTTATGCAGTTTGGCCCACTTTTCGCCACCAGCCCACAGTCCCCAGGCACCTGTGGGTCCTCTTCTCCTTTATATACTCATTCTTTCAACATCGTTTTCAAAAGTCTGGGTTGCATCTGGGAGACAGGTCTAGACACATCACATAGCTTAACCCACAGAGAGAACACTTCTTTTCTTTTGAGCTCTTTTTCAATCCATCCAGTGATTCCTTTGCCAAAGAACAACGATATCATTTTAGTGCTTGTATGTCCCTGGCATCTTTTTAGTGCTAAAGTCTTTGCAGCCCATCAATTTAGTTAGAATTTTAAAAATGACTAGTTTTCATTTTTTAAATTTTTACATAAATTTCTTTGAATATAGATGATTAATTATACTAGAGTGGCATTCAAACCAAGACAGAAACACATCAGTTCATAAATAATATTTAAATAACAAAAAAAAAATTTTGTTAAGAAATCTGGTTTGAAAGATTTTGAAATGAATTCACTAAATGCAAAAATATGAAGTAAATAATAGTGCAAGGAGTCTCCAGAAGTGGTTAGGGTGTATGTGGCTAAAGGTTGGAAGCTTTGCTCACTCAACAGTTATTTGCATACCTACTATTTGCTGCTCTTTGCTGAGCTCTGGAGATGCAGCTTTTACCCTCCTTTGCTCAAGGAGACAGCCAGGCTGCTGTGAGGGAGTCTGGCGTGGTGTATGCTGGGGGGGGGGGGCCCAACAAGTTCCCTGCCCTTTTCTGCAAGCTGGCGCCCATCTCCATCCCAAGGTGGCGATCATGTGTTTCTGTCCAGGGTAGCTGTTGGCTCTCAGGGTGCTGTTGTACAAAGTAAGGAAAGGAACCTGTTTGTGGCCAGCATGACATTCATATGACCTGGATCACACATTCTACCCCAAGTCACCTCTGTGGCAGGGTGACTTCTTCTATCAACTTACAAAACCTTGTATGTGAGGCCCGACAGTGACTGCAGGGGTCGTGCCAGACAGATGATGGGGTAGGCTGGCTTGGGGGACTTCACCACAATCACCAACATCTCTTTCCTTCAACCCCTCAGGGAATGAGTACTGGGTCTATTCTGCCAGCACCCTAGAGCGAGGGTACCCCAAGCCACTGACCAGCCTGGGATTGCCCCCTGATGTCCAGCGAGTGGATGCTGCCTTCAACTGGAGCAAGAACAAGAAGACATACATCTTCGCAGGAGACAAATTCTGGAGGTAAGGAAGGACTGTGAGCAGGACCACAGCATAGCTGGCTGCAGCTAGATGCCTCATGGGTCAAGTTTAGAGGCTGGTGGATCATGGACGTCCTCTTTCTGATCTTTAACCTGCCAGAGCTGATGCCCCTCTGAGAAGTTCCCAAAGGATGAACCATCCTCGTGCACATGGATGGCATAGTTCTAGTCAGGCTCTCTTTTCCCTTTTCATATGTTTTCTGATTGGGCCTATGTAAGTCTAGTCTGGAGCCTCACATTGTAAAGTGAATCACTGCTGGGGGTGCAGATCACTGCTGAAAAACAAAGAATAGCTGCTACTGTTGACCCTATGCACCAGACGCTCTTCCAAGGGCTCTATGAGGTGTCTACTATTATTATTAGCATTTTTATTTTGCAGATAAGAGAACTTAGGTTCAAAAAGGTTAAATAACTAGCTGAAAGCCACACAACCAAGTACTAGAGGTTAGGTTTAGGGAATCTGGCATTCCAGGTAGTATTCATGATAGTAGTCTGTACTTGATGCAGAGGATTCCCAGGAGATGAGAGAGGTAGAGACAGATGGCAGAGAGACATGCAGAGAGGGAGACTGAGAAATGGGTGCTGCAGCTGCCTACAGGAGCCAGCACCCAAACCAGGCCCCTAGAAGCAGCAGCACCTTCTGGCAAGTCTGCAACAGGTCCAGTGGCCGTGGGCACAGACTGGCAGGGGAGGAGTTTGGAAGCGAACGGCTCTCTGCTGTGGGTCATCTGGAGAGAAGGACCCAGTTCTGAGACTAAGCTGGGGAGCTTGACATCTAGGAACACTGATGAGACCAAGTCCCGACTTCAGGAGTTCAGTGATGATTCTTCATACATTCCAAATGAGGAAACTGAGATCACAAGAAGTTAAATAACCTCTCCAAGTTGTTTGTATGTAAGTTTGTTGGAGCGTAGGGTAGGGGCACATGCCTGTAATCTCAGCACTCTGGGAGGCTAAGGCAGGAGGACTGCAAGTCCTAGCCAGCCCAGCTTGGGCAACTTAGAAACTTAGCATGATCCTGTCTCAAAATTAAAAATAAGGAAAGAAATTCAAAAGGGCTAGGGGTATAGCTCAGTAAGAAAGTTTCTGGGTTCAGTCCCCAGGGTTTGAAAAAAAAAGAAAAATATATTGGCACCGAGCTGAGACTGTGGTGGCTTCTGCTGTTTCCTTACCCGTGCTGCCCTACTACATCCTCTGGGCCAGTTGGTCCGTGGGGAAAGGAGGACTGGCTAAAGGCCTTTGCTGTGTTTTCCGTCTCCCCTTCCTAGTGTTCCCAAACTCATGTGCCTGCCACTGCATCCAAGCCCTACCAGGAACCACTTAGAAGCTACTCTAAGAGGCCTTTGTCAGCTGTCCCGGAAATAATTCCGCCTCCTCCTCAGGCTTCTGTCAGCTCCCCTTTTTCTTCTCCTTTTGCCCTGTATCCAGCTGCCCTGATTGAAAAGCCGCTTATGTCCCAGGCCTGCCCATGACAGAGTGGAATTCTAGACACATTGCTAAGACCCTTAGCAACCTAAGCTGATTGTTATCTAAAGCCTCAAGAAGGAAAACAGTCAGCCAGGAAACCACTGAGTGGTCTTCCGCCCACAGCCCCGGCACGTTCCCCAGTATGCCCACATACTTCGCATGGCATCTGAGCTTCCTAGGCACTTGGGGCCTCCATGTCTGAGAACAGTGGAAAGGGAAAGGTACTGAATCATCCAAATGTGTGTGTAAGAATCATAAAACCCTGGCATCTTTGCAGCACTGTGTCGAAGGATTTGTATAGTCACTTGCCACCCATACTATGCATGTACACAGACAAGAATAAACATGTCCATGGGTGAGCAGGAGTGACTCACAAGCTGTGAATTGCCTTGCCAGGCATCTAGGTAGAGTTGCCTGTCTCCCAGTGCTTTTCACATCAAGTCCACCTGCTCACACCAGGGGCCAGGATGGACAGGGCTCTCTGCAGAGGAAGTCCCTCTGGCTCTCAGGACCACAGATGGAACTGCAGGGCTGCTCAGAGGCTTTGAGCTGGGCTTCCAAAAGAGTCAGCTCTTGCTTGAAGAACAGGTGCTAGATGAGCTTGTGGCACCGTCCTGGTGTGGGATCTGCAGAGGATGCTTGCTCTAGAGGATTCCTTGAGGGATCCTCACTGTAGAAGGAGAGCGAGTCCTGAGTAATGAAGGATATGCATCTGCCTCCAGCATGCCTGGAAGTGCTCAGAGCCAGCCTTTGGAAGCTTTGCCTAAGACCACAAATCTATCTTGAGCATCTCCTCTGTGCTAGGCCTTACCAAGGTACTGGGGAGACACTGCTTGAAAGGTAGTCACTCTCCACCCTTGTGGAGCTTACAGTAGTGAGCAAAAGTGACTCAAACATGTTTGAATCAACTGGTAGCAGCTCTGCCAACAGACCTATGCCCAATACTGACCGGGAGCTGCGAATGTCACCGGGATGGCTCATTTAAGGTAGATTCCTTTATCAGTCCCATTTTCCAGACCCAGACACTGAGGATGAAATAGGTCAAGGACACAGGCACAAAAATTCTAGGACACAAATACTTTCATTCTTATACCCGCTTTACACTGCAGAGGAGAAATGTCTGTGAAATCTTTCAAAGCAGTGTATCAGCCTGTGGTGACACTGTTCAAGATGATGGGGACTGAAGGAAGGGGAAGAGGCACAGAACCTTCCTGAGTTACCATCTTCTTATATCATGAGGCCATGTTCCTCCTGGGTGAAAAGAGCTCAGAAAAAAATTGGTTCATGTCTGTGAGCCTCAGCTTTCTTATCTATACAACAGCGTTGGCCCTTCCTGTCTGAGAATGAGGAAGAGTTGAGGGCGAGGTCAAGTATGGGACACATATCTGAGCCTTCCAGCCCCCAAGGATATTGTTGAAGGGGTCAGTGGAGGTGAGGTAGATGGGGGTACTAGAGGTTTGAGCTATGCAATTTGATTTTGGTAACCCTCAGCATGAGGAAGCAGATTTGCAAGAAGTCTTCTGATGCAGTTGGGTTTATGAAGGCTTTTCTGGGCATTGGAGTGACAGGCTGGAGGAGGAAGATCCCTGTACAAGACATCTTTAGAGGAAGTTGTTGAAATCTTGGTGGAGGTGGCAGGGCTGGGCATGGGGCAGAGGAGGCACTACGAAGGAAAGCTTGGCTGTCGTGAGGATGCGATTCAAACACAGATCTGTCTAGAAAATTCACTCCACAAGCACAAGACCTGATCCTGTTTTTGGAGATACCTACTGCCTCATAGCAGGAGCTCAGAGTGTCACAATTATGTTGTATGCAAGCAGGAAAGCAAAAGAAGGAGGGAAATGATGGCACCATTTAAAAAGTTCCCCAACAGTGGTTAAAGGACAGAGGTCTTGCTAACTAGGAAGAAGAATCTGCCAATGAATGCCTAAGATATCTGCCTGAATCAAAGGCAGAGCCCAGGGCAACCATGCACTGTGCCAGCTGCAGCAGGGACTGAGGTGGCAAACAGTCCACCTGCCTTGTGACTAATAAGCCTTTGGATAACATTCATCGCGTTGCAGCAGGACCTCAGTCCTCCAGCCCTCATCATCTCCCAAGATATGGTTTGTTGTCTCCAGTTGAAAGATGAAGAAGCAGCAGTTTGTTCAAACAATGGAGTGAAAGAATGATGGGACAGGTCTCCACCCATGGGCACTCAGCCCAGCGTTCCCTCAGACAGCAGCAGGGCTCAACATTTGTAAGAGAATTGACATTTCTACAGACCTACAAAATGCCAGACATAAGGATAGACATTCTGTGCCTGCGTGTTGGCACTAATCGCAAGATAGTTTTTGTGGGATTGCCCAAAGTCATGTAATTGATAAGTGGTGGAGTTGAATTTGAGACCCAGGTCTGATTCTTTACACTCCCATTCCATCCAGTTGCCTCTCTGAGGGTCAGGGTCTGGTTTCTCTAGCCTACCCAGGAGCCATCATCTAGGGGGAGGCAGTCTGCAGACAGGCCTCCCTGGTTTATGTGGTTTCTTGTCTTACAGATACAATGAGGTGAAGAAGAAAATGGATCCTGGCTTTCCCAAGCTCATTGCAGATGCCTGGAATGCCATCCCTGATAATCTGGACGCTGTTGTGGACCTGCAGGGCAGTGGTGAGCTATCCAGGCCTCCATCTGCTTTCTAGGACTCCCTGCCCCCAGCCAAGGCCCGGCTCCTCCCTAGCACACACACTTCCTCATTGTGCAGGGCAAGCTGCTCTGCCCTGGCAAAACAAACCAGCCCCTTCAGCCCAGGGCTGGGCAGGCAGCCAGACCCCTGACCCCTGCTCCCTCAGCCCGTCCTTAGGTGATGAGACCTAGAAAGGCCCCTCACAGCTGCAGGGCCTGAAGCCAGGGCAGGGGAGGGGAAGAGGCCTGCAGGGAGCAAGGAACATGGCCTGGTGCCCTGGATTCATTCTGGGGCTTGATCCAGGTCCCTTTGGGTTTTGAAGGAGGCCTTGTGACTGCCTCCCATCAGCAGAAGTCTAGCTCCGCTTGGGACAAGGCAAACTTTGTCATGCTCTGTTGCTCCTGCTGCAAAGTTCCTGCTCTCAAGTCTATTTGCTTCTTTGCTGAATGAAACACAGCCAGTATCAGCAAAGGATAGAATTGGAGTTTGAAAACTGGATTCCTGAGGAGGCTTCTGGGAGCTCTCTAGGGCCCTGGAAATGAGTTCAGTTTGGCTTTTTAGAGGAGATTTCAGTTCTATTCCACAAAGATTCTTTTGAGCTCCTACCATATGCCAGGCATATAGCTCTGAACTTTTATGTATTTTAGGAGGAATTCACAGATGTCAAAACCTCCAGAGACCACACAGGGACTAGACAGTAGGCACTGCACGGGTCTGGGGTGAACCAGAGAAACCATGGGTTGTTTTTTTTTTTTTTTTGGTATTGGGAATCAGACTCAGGACCCTGTGTTTGCCAGGCAGACACTGTGCCACTGAGCCAAATCCCCAGCCTGCCATGGCTTATTTACAGGGGAAAGTTGCTTTTCAGCTTCTCATGATTGCTGAGCTGCCAAAATTGGGGCCTTATGTTTGTAGATATTCTAGTTGTTTTAAAAAGGAGGTATACATTCTTACATTCATGTGACATTTCTAGATGTTTATAGGTTGATAACTGATCCATAGTTAAACACAGAAGCAAAGGCAAAAAACCAAACAAACAGAAAAACCAAAGCCAACCTCCCCTCCCCTCCAAAAAACCCAACTTGTGTGAGCCAAATGAAAGGCATCTGTAGACCTGATGGGGGTGAAAGGCTCCTGGTTTTCCACCTCTGGTCATGGACAGTGCTTGGCTCTGTGCTGGTGTTATGTAAGGTACTGTTACCCTTATTGCTTCTCAGCATATATCACCTACTTTAATTGCACTGCAAGCCCTGAGAGGTTGGTGTCTTTAATCCCAACATTAAGATGAGCAGACAGGGATTAAGAGTCCTTTCTTCTTTGGTTTATAAGCTTCTTCCCTGTGTCACTGACAACCAAGCTCCCAGGAACCTTCTGGCTGTATACCAGAATATCAGGATGGGCTGGTCACAACCTCTTGTCCTTCTGTGTCCCAGGTCACAGCTACTTCTTCAAGGGTGCTTACTACCTGAAGCTGGAGAACCAAAGTTTGAAGAGCGTGAAGTTTGGAAGCATCAAATCGGACTGGCTGGGTTGCTGAGCTGGCCCTGCTCCCACTGGCCCTTCCTCTCCAATGGGCCCTGAGCACTGGGAAAAGACCCAGAGGGACCTGGCAGCCCTGGCTTCAGCTCTGTAGTTAAATCAGCACTCTCAACCTTTGCCTGGTAATTTAAGATTCTAGAGAGTTGCTTCCCACTGTGCCCAAAGAAAGGTGCTGTTGTACCCCTCCCAGGTACCTTTTCCCCTTCCAATCTCACCACCCCTCAGAGCCACCCCGAAAGAGATGCTTTTATTTTCTCAATGCAGCCCTGCTCTGGGCTGCCCTGGTGCTGTCACCCTTCAGGATCTTCTCCCTCCGAAACCTTCTGTGACTCACAGCAGCCTTGGAGCCAACAGAAACTATCTCAGATGGGCACTGGTGGCCCAACAGCCTGGCATGGGGCAGTGGGATAGGAGGAATGGTCAAGTGGCCACCTTAACACCTGGCTTCTCACTGCTGGCTGCCTTAGAACTTTTCCTGCACTAGTCATTTGCTTTGTGAGCACTTTGTCCTTTCCTTTTTTGATCCTTTGATTTTTCTACTTTATCACATTTCCTGACGGAAGGATTTGGATTGTCTCAAGTCACCATGATGCGTCTCCACCCACATAGCAGTGGTTCCCACATCCACTCTGTTTAGGATCCCTACCCAGTCTCAGCCTCCACTGGTTGGAGGAACCCAAGCCATGGCTTTCAGCTCAGCCTTCTCTGCCTCCCCGTTCAACAGTTCCCCATGGGAAATGGCAACAAGTATAAATAAAAGACTCCAATTGAATGGCAGTCTTTGCCATCTATTTTAGCAGAGCCCAGAGTGGGGCCACAGCTGCATCCAGAAGAAGATACTTAAAAAGAGAAAATCTCTGCCCCCTGCAGGGAGCAGATGATGTTCTCCAGGAAGATCAGAGATGCCAAAATAAACAGCAGGAGAGCCCTGAAGTGGGTGAGCTCCTGCCTTTCCAGTCTGAGTGAGCAAAGAGCCTGACAGAGCAGCAGTTCTTCACTTTAGTTACGGAGTAGTTCAAGGTTTGCATTCAGTCTGTTTTTTCATTAACAATGATACCAATTCTAGTGGTACTCCTAACCTGCAACACCAGGACTTTCCACCGTGATTAATGAAGGGTTTACAATGTGCCAGATACTTTATAGGCATCAGTTCATGTAACCTCTACGACCCCTTAAAAGAGAGGTTAACTAGCTGAATCTTACTGATGAGCAGAATAGACCCAGAGAAAAGTGGTTTGCTCAGGGTCCTGTAGCTGATAGTTAACAGAACACAGTCACAACTAACGGATGACCACAAGGGGAACTTTAGCTCTTTTTTTTTTTTTTTCGGAACTTTAGCTCTTGACCTAGAATGCCAATCAGCAGCCTGACCCTCTACCACCACTCAAACCTCCCCAAGTAAACCCACCTGGGGGAGAATAATGTGCATGCTTTCTAACCATAGCTACCTTTAGCGAGTGATCCCACTCCTCCTTCCTGCCAGACTACTCACCCCTACTCTCCTCCTATGTAGAAATTTGCCAAATTTAAGGCATGAGGTGTTTTGTTTTGTTTTGTTTTGTTTTTTTGAGACAGTGTCTGGCTAAACTGCTAATTTGCCCAGGCCAGGCACAAACCTGTATCCTTCTGCCTCAGCCTCCTAGAGTGCTGGGATGACACATATGTGTCATCATGCTCAGCAGCAGCCTGGGACTCTTCAGGAGACCCTGCCAGCTAAGATAGTCTGGTGATCGGGTGATACTGCTTCAGGTCTCTCCTGGTTGGGCTGGTGAGGAAGTGGACAGGACTCCCAGAGGTGATCTCAGGGTAACTAAGATCATCTTTTTACTGTGGTCTGCCCACTGGTTTGGGTTTTGAAGGCTCTGGACAGACAGCTGCCTTACAGATATTCAGCCAAAGAGCCACAGAGTAGTAATCAGCTCTTGAAGGCATTATGCACCCCTACTTGAAGATCCTGTAGGCTGGGTGGTTTATATCACTGCTGTAATGTACTGTAATTAAGGTTCTCTGCTACAATGAGAACATTCAGCCACTCCCAACATGCTGTTTCTTGAATGATTTTCTGTGAACATGGCACACGGGTTACTTTATTTAATCCTTGCTACAGTACTATGGAGTAGGAATTAATTTTCCACTCCATGATGAAGAAAAAAAGCTCACAGAAGGGAAAGACTAACTCAAGGCTGCACATCTATCTGGTAGGGTTGGAAAAATCGGATCCTATTGGAGAAACAGCTGTCTCATAGCCTGGGTAGGGCTTCATTCTGGCCAGCTCTGATAGTAGAAATGAGTGATTTACCACCTCTGTTCTTTCATTTTCACTCAGGGATGGGTCACTGGTCTCGTGTCCCAGGAAAACCCCTCTCCTCACCCTTGCACCCACATATAGGCCTAACTGGCCCTGGTACTTCCTCAGGGTGAAATGGAGCCACCACCCACATCATTTCCTTTTTGGGTCAGGTTCCTTATGTGCTGGGAAGCCAACTGTTGTCTTTGACTTTTCTAGTAATAGCTCACTTCTCTGGAGAACTATCTGCTCACGATGAATATACATGTCTCGAGTGGAACAGATTTCACTCCCATTGTCGATTTTTGTATTAGCTCTCTTCGCTGTCGCAAAAGTCCAACTCAAGTTGGTTTGCAAAAAAAGCCCCCAAAACGAAACAAAACAAAACAAAAAAACCCAAAACACACATCAGAAATCAAGCACAGATAGCGCACTCACTTTGGGTATAGACCAGGGGAACTGCATTGCTGGACCCAGCTTCTCTGGATCTCTGTCTGTCTCCATTTTACAAAAGTAACTGAGGTTCATGGAGTTAAGTGATTGGACAGAGATCAGTAAAACTGAAAGGCCAGGTTTTCCTGACCTTAAAGCAGGGAACTTTTCCTAAAGTGCTTGCCCTTTAGATATCAATTTCAATCTTTATGATTGTAGATAGAGTCATCCCTGAGGGAACCGCGCACCTCCAGCAGAGGACTGGGTTTAAAGGGGAGGTGCCGTGTACCTGGGGGGCGTGTCCAGAGCCGAGGGGCGGGGCTGTCGCTAGGTAACTGGCGCCTGCGCAGAAGCCCCCAGCGGCGCCTTGGGTGGGACGCGGCGTCCGCCTGCGGTTCTGTCCGGCGCGCTTCGCTCGGCTGCGGCCCCACTCCCGGCTCGGCCATGAACCGGTGCGCCGAGGCGGCGGCGGTGGCGGCCACAGTGCCCGGCGCGGGGGTCGGGGACGCGGCGTCGCGGCCGCCCGTGGTGCCCCGCCAGGCGTCCTTCTTCCCGCCGCCCGTGCCGAACCCCTTCGTGCAGCAGACGCGGATCAGCGCGGCCAAGGGCTTGCAGGTGAGACCCGGCCGGGGTCGGCCCAGGGCGGGGCCGCGGGTCTGAAACCTGAGGACGCTTGGAGGGGCCGGCTCGGAAGGAAGAGAGGATGCGGAGTGGGCTGCAGGGAGGACCCCGAAGGAGGAGGAGGCCGAGCCGGCCCAGGTGGAGAAGGGAGGATGCACCTGACAGGTTGTTTGGCTTGACTTGGCGGTGTGGTGGCGCAGAACCGCCAGGAAAAGTGAATTTGGAGGAGCCTCCTCTTGCCCTAGGGAAGGAGACGAGTCCGTCTGGGATGGGTAGAGTGAGGGAGAAGGCGGAGAACTCTGGTCTGGAATTAGAATAACAGGTAGGGCTGGAATGATTTAGGTGAGCCGGGGATGTCCAGGTTAGGAAATTAGAATTGCAAGAAAATGGTAACTACGAGCGAGTTTAAGGTGTTCCAGTGTTTTTGTGATCTTGAATCAGTCTTCGCCCACTCTTCGTAGATTCCAGGAGGAAAGTTTAGCCACTGTCAAAAATGGCTTTGGGCACGGAGGAAGTTTCCTTTCCTTTGTCTTGTAAAGGGCTGCTTTTACCATTAGCAGTTACTTCCTCTTTGATGAAATTAGTCATTGGGAGAAGACAGTGTAGGCAGAATGCACTTGTCCCGTGTGGTCTGTAGGAAAGTGGGGGGAAAAAGCATACTGGTGATGTCTGTCTCACGAATGAATGTTGTCGGATGTACTGCAATTTTTTTTTTCAGTCTTGTTGTACGCAGCATTAAGACTGCTCTCCTGTGCAGTGAGGGCAGATTAATTGCAGAGCTGAGCTAGATAGCATGGGGTGGTGGCTTTAGTAATATAGATAGGATGTCTGGTTGAAGTAGGGGTTGCCACAGGAAGAGGAAATAGGGATGTAGAAATACCTCTTTGTAAGGCAACTACAAATTTAAAAAGTCAGTCTTCATATTTTTTAAATAAACAGAAGTTCCCGTTGTATCTTCAAGTGTCTGAAGCATTTCTAAGTATATTGACCATTACTCAAGATTAAATTTAGTCCAATTAGTTCATGCAAATCTATGTGATTGCGTATTTCAGTAAGTGCTCTAAAGGAAAAACCAAAAAATAACCCTGAGAAAAGGCTTTTCTATAGAAATGACATATTACAAGTGGAATTATAATGGTAAGTCCTCTTCATCTGTCAAAGAGCTACCTCAGTATTGGTTTACTGTTAGGTACTATTATTTGTTGCAAACTTTGCAGTTGGCACAGGAAAAAAAGCCAGTGTTTGACAGCTTGTTCAATTAAAATCCATATTGATTGTCCAGTGTGGATATGAATATGTGAATATATTTTAACTCTATTCCAATTCTTTCTTCAAGGTCTGTGCTATGGTACTTTCATGCAGCCAAGATTATTTCTTGATTTTCCTAGAAATCAGATCTTTTGGAAAAGAATCTCAGCCAATTATCTGCCAGTCACTTGGAAACTTTAGTCATTTCATCTTGTTCATAGTACTATTCCTCAATTCTCCATCACAGCATCTACCCCAAGTAAATAGTGTATTTGTTGTGTATATGGAACTTCAAGAAAACTCTTCTGGATCCAAGATCCCATCTATGTAATAGTTCTGGGATCCCTGTGTGTTTTACTTTATACATATTTTATTTGATAAGAAATAGAGTTATAGCAAAGTTTTACTGTATTTATGTCAGATTTCAAGTGAAAAATAATTCAGTAAGGAAAGCTTTGGTCCCACAAATAGTGAAGTAGCTTAAATCAGGCAAACTTTCCCATGTATAGCAATTATAAACCCTGATCGAAGTATATGAACCTATAAGGATATAATCTGGAGAGAGAACAAAAAGGCAAACTGACAGAGATTTGTTCCTTGAAAGAATAGTACTATACTGTGGGAAGTTTCCTCTTAGCTTTTCCCTGTGAGATCCCTCATGGTATCATGGGTGAGGATTGCTAGAAAGGCTTTGTCTTATTGGTCTGTTGTGTGAGAGGACAGAGTTCAGGGCAATGAGTGTGGATGGAAGTTGGAGGAGAAAGTCCCAGGAAGTGGGAAGCTAAAGATAAAGAGGTCCCCCAAACGATATACAAATTTTTCTCAAATCTTTGACTAAACCCCGAACTCTGAATTTGCAGAGAAGTTGTCTCAGTCACTTTCTCATTGCTGAGACAAAATATCCAACATCTACAAATGAAGGAGGAACAGGATTTTTAGCTCACAGGTTTTAGAAGTTTCAGTCCACATTTAGCTGGTGCCAAGGCAGGGCAGCATGCAGAGGGTCATGACAGAGGTGAAACAGTTCATGGCATGCCAGGCAGGAGGCAGTGAAGCAGTGAATCTCTTTATCCCTTTTTAATTCTATTTGGGCTATGAGCCTGTTGGTTGAGCCTTCCCATTATCCACACCTACAACTGTACTGAACCAATTTTGGACTAATCTAGTTACCATACACCTATAATCTATATTTACACATTCTAAATCCAGTCATCTCCAAAAACCCCACTTATGAGTGTTTGAGGCTTTGGGGAGACATCTAGATACAAGTCATCACAAGGGCTTTCAAGGATCCAGGAGAGAGCTAAGCACAGAGGATGAAGAAGCCTAGTGGATGTTTTAACTGGTAACTACCACAGGGGAGGCACAATTAGAATTCCACCAAGTAAGAGGGTTTTAATAGATACCTAGGGCTGTCTATTAAAACCTCATAAAAATATCTTAGGAGAAAAGTCATGGTCTAAGACTTAAGGGCAAATTCCAAAACAAAATTCCCTTGCAAAGTATGAAATCAGCTTCTACAAAGTGGAGGTAATCAGCCAATATTTTACCTATTTGCTAAGAAGAAAATAAGCAGTCCTCAGAGGAAGATAGCAGAATCAAAATGTCTGCAATGTATCATTCTAAGTGGCCAGGATGGAAACCATACTAGAAATTCAAAGAAATAGAAAAACGTGACCCATGGTCAAGAGAAAAATAGGCCTAAATGAACTAAAAAGGTAGGTTTATAAAATGCCATAGAATGACTCCATATAGGAATTTAAAGGTAAACGCTTTAAAGTAACTGTTGTAATGATCCCCAAGGATTTAAAGGAAAAGAATGACATCAAAAATAGCTGCAGGGAGCTTTGCAGAAATATAGAAACTACAAAGGAGAACCAAGTGACATTTGAAACTGAAAGGTCTTTTATCTGCAGTGAAAAGTTTATTAAATGAGCTAACAGGAGACGGTGAGCTTGAAGAGAGAAAGCCAGAAATTACTTAGTCTAAACAGCAAAATTTATTAGAATCAAGATGAGACATCAGTACATATGGTGAAATAATGGCCTCTGAAAATTACTTTCCATAAAAGCAATGAGGAGACTGGCAAAAATTTTTAAAAATGAAGATAGAATTAACTTTTTCATAACTCTGAAAATTAACCTAAAGTTTTTAGCAAGTGAGAATTTATTCAAGGAAAAAAATGCTTTCTCTTGGTAAGAACTGGAATCTTTGTGATAGTGTGATTTAACTCTCTCTCATTCATCCTCCTCAGAAGTAGTACCCTTGGAAAGGAACAGTCTGCAGTCATTGTGAAAAATAAGCAACCCGGAAGCTACTAGATGGGGAAGAATAGAGTTCGGGCTCAGAGGACCAGTGTTTAATCTGTCTGGTGGCTGTCTGGAAGATGGCTTTGCAAAGCTGTCCTTTGACTTGTCCTGGAGTTTAGCCTGTGCAGCTAGCTTGTTCTTCGGCATGTTTGCAAATGTTTAACATTTGCTTAATATGTGAATGAAACAGAATAGAACAACAAAATTGATAAATCCCTTCTAAGACTGATAAAACAGGAGAGAAAATATGAATGATCAGTATCAGGAATTAAAGAGCACATATCATTACTGGTTATTTCTGATTGTCCTCCCAAAGCCTCACGCTCATACATGGGGCTTTTGAAAAGTGATTGAATTACAGGAGCTGTGTAGCTGACTTGATTGTAGGAGGTGGGATCTGGTGGGAAAACACTGCTCACTGGGCATATGGCCTGGAAGGGTATCTCTCGTCCTCCCTGATTGCTGTTTGCTCTGCTTCCTGGTCACCATGATATGAGCAGCTTTTTCTCTGCATTACCCCTCTGCCATGTTGTCCTGCCCAGGAACCAGTGGTCCATGGACTGAAAACATGAGCCAAAATAAACCTCACCTCCTTTAAGTTATGGGTGTTAGGTGGTTTGTCTCAGTCATGAGAGAATGACTAAAATAGTCCCTCATGATCATAGATAAAAGAAAATTTAAAAAATATGAGCAGATCATACCCAGCAATATATGATGTATCATATATTGATAATGCAGCATATCCAATTTTGGTTTAGCCATGAAATATGTAAGTTAGATTTTACATACAAAAATTTCAATTTTATTGTGATTCACCATGTTAGCCAAACATATGTTAAAGAACTTATGATTATCTCACTAGGAGCAGACATTAAGTTATCTCACTTGATAAACTCAGCACTTACTGATGATAAAAAAGTTCTCAGTAAAATAGGAATAAAGGAAAATTCTCTCAATCTTAAAGAGGGCATCTGCGAAACAACTGCAATTAATATAATGGTGAAATATTAAACCTGTTTCCCAAAGGTTGAGAACAAGATAAATACCTTGTTCTCCACTTCTGTTTAACATTGTGTTAGGCGTGCTAGCTGGTGGGTGCAGTGAGATAAGAAAAAGAGAAAAACAAGGTGTAGAGAAGAAAAAATATACTTGTCTTTATTCAAGATGATGTGATTGTATATGAAGGACTTTCTGAGAAATCTGCAAAACAGCTAACTACTAGAACCAATAAGAGAGAGGTAGGGACCTAGCTCTTTAGAGCAGCTGGTGTGCCTGGCAAGTACCAGGTCCTGAATTTGATTCCTGATACAAAAAGCAAAACAAAACAAAACACCCAAAAAAAACTAGTAAGTGAAGTATCTAGGTCATAGGATATAAGATCAAAACTTAAAATCAATTTTATGTATGTGTATATCCTCACAACAAACTATTGCAAAATGAAATTAAATAGATAATCCCATGTGTAATAGCAATAAACAATATTAAATACTTAGGATTGTTAATCAAAAACATGTAAGACTGTTACAGAGCAAACAACAGAATCTTGTAAGAAACTAATGAAGATTTAAATAAATGGAGATGTTTAGGAATCAGAAGAATCAATATTATTAAAATGACATGCCCAAGTTCATCTTTAGCTTCCTTGAAATCTCAATAGAAATCATAACTTTGTGTGTGTGTGTGTAGTGTGTGTATGTGTAAGTTGGCAGATTAGTTCTAAAGTTCATACAGAAATGCAGAGTCTAGAATAATGTCCCTCAAAATGTTGAAGGTGAAAAAATACACTATCTGATTTCAACACTTATTTCAAAACTATAGCAGTTAAGACAGGTGTTGATAGAAGGAAAAAAGAGTAGACGAATGAAAAGATAGATCAGTGGTAATTGTATAGAGACGTATTTTTGAGAGTAACTATAAACATAGTTGCATTTCCATGTAAGTTATATCTTAGTGGAGTGAGTTGCTTTTTGTATTTTTGGTACTGTGGAGTGAACAAAGGCCTTTGTACTGAACCAAACCCCAAGCCTCCTTTTTAAATTTTGTGACAAGGTCTTAACTAAATTTCTCAAACTGGGCTTAAATTTGCTATTCTCCTGCCTCAGCCTCCCAGAATTCTGGGATTATAGAGACAATTTTTTAAAAAGACCACTCTATTAGTCATGTTCCTGTCACCGAGACACAATACCTGGCACACATAATTTGAAGGAGGAGAGGTTTGTTTGATGCCCACTTTCCAGTAAGTTCAATCCAGAGTTGGCTGGCTCCAAGGCAGAAAAAGCATAGTGGATGGGAATGGCGGAAGAAATTTGCTCATCCCCTAGCCGCTGGAAGCAGAGAGAGGAGAGAGGAACCTGGAATGAGAATACACCCTTCCAGATCATGACCCACATCCAACCAGGCTCCACCTCCTAACGACACGTTCAACTATGAACTCATCAATGGACTCATAGTGCCACCATGATCCAGTCACCTTGCAGACACATGAGACTTTGGGGGGACATTTTAGATCTGAACTGTAACTACTACTAATACTAATTGTTGACCAGGAGGTACAATTGTAATTCTCATACATTACCAGTGATACTTTACAGTGATACAATTGCTTTGGGAAACTAGTACTTTCTTAAAAGTTAAATAACATTTAAGACTTAGCAATTCCATATCTAGTAGTTATTTAAAAGAAGTGAAAATGTTTATCTACTGAAAAGTTCATGTAAGAATGTTCATAGTGACTTTCCTCACAGTAGCCCACAATTAGAAATAACCAGAATATTTAACAAGAGAATCAATGAATTGTACAGTTATGCAGTGGAATAATATTCTGTGAGCCAAAAATATGAATTACTAATATATGAAACAGAATAATTGAACTAAAAATATTAAGTGGAAGAAGCTAGGCACACAAATATACATCATGTGGGATTACATGTATGGGAAGAATAGAAAAGAATAAGCTGTGGAGATAGAAATCCACCACAAGTTACCTTAGCACATAGGCATTGACTACAAGAGGCACAGGGAGCTTTCTGGAGTGGTAGGTATGTTCTGGGCCTTAATAGCAGTGGCAGTTACACGAGTATATGGACCAAGCCTCGCTGAGTTGTGCACTTAAGATCTGTGCATTTCCTTGTATGTAACTTTTACCTCAAATGTACATGTGCATGCAAATAACTTGGCAGCACCACGTAATTAAGATATTGTTGGCATTTTTTTTGTAAAATATTCAGTGATTCTCAAATTTATGTAAGGGCCAGAGAAATAGAATAGTGATACTAAGTAGTGTAATTGGAAAAGAGCCAGTATGTTATGCATAAGGACAGTTGATTTCACTTCCAAGACTGTATAAGGATAAAGAGCAAATACATAATAACCAAAGCGGGTTCCAGACCTGCTTCTGTCTCTATGACCTTATGAAGCAGTTTATCTGTCACTGCCACTTCTTTTATGTAAAACAACTTGAGGCTGCAAGGTTGCAACAACTAAGTCAGTTATTTCATGCCAAATGCTTACAGGTGTCCAGGATATAGGAAGTATTCATATGTTTCTTGCTGTTCTTGTATCCTTTTAATTATTATTTATTTTTATTTTTCTTCCACCATCTCCTTATTGTTATCAGTAATAAAAAATTGGCAGGTATGTAAAGCCATGTGTTTTCACACTGTGCTGCCTTCATTCACTCTCCCTATAGTTTTTAAAAACCAGTTTGTCCCTCTTACTGTACTGATACCTGCTGGACTTGTTGGATCATTCAGGCTACCCTCTTCCAGGAAGCTTTCGCCAGCTACTAAGTCAAACACACTTTCTCTAGTATCCTTTATTCACTTTCACTGGTATACAGATCAAATTGTCTTACGGATTTCTTCCCCATTTCTTTTGCATATAAGAGGCTTTGTGAGGTTAAATGTCATATGTTATTTTTCTTTGTGTTTGTGTTCTGGTCTGGTACAGAGTAGTATTCAGTTCATTCTTGAGTAAATACATAAATAGCATAAAACCTTCTTGTTACATGTTCCTGTTTGATAGAGGTATTTTAAAATAATGTTTGTTTATCTACCTTTAATCAATTTTGACTTTCAGATTTTTCTTCTTGGGATTATCTTGCTTCCACTTCGTGCTTTATTGGTTGGATTAATTTTATTATTGGCATGGCCTTTTGCGGCAGTTTCAACAGCATGCTGTCCTGAAAAGCTGACCCATCCTGTAACTGATTGGAGAAGGTAAGAAATAATTATATCCAAATATTAAGTCAATAAAGATTTTAAAAACATTTTATCAGAGCTAATCAAAGATCAGTTTTAGCCACTGGCTGTCTACTCAATTTTAATAATTTATTTGTATTTCCATGTAAAACTGACCTTAATTTATATAGAACTGATTGCACAAGTACATTCTGATAATCTACTCTAGTTGTAATTTTAATTTTAGAAGATTTATGTTCTGTATTACTGCCAAAAAAAGAATACCCCCTCATTCTAGAAGATACCTTTTTAGTATATGTGAAATCATTGCTGCAACAAAATGCTTTCTTTTCCATTTCCTGTTTTGTCTTCTTCAATTAGCAACATGTTTTCTGCAGTGATATAATTAAGTGGAATAATTATATTTTTATTAATTGCTTTAGTGCTTACTATTAATGCCAATTTAATTATTTATCAATATAGCCTGGCTTTTTCCAATGTTAGCACTGAAGCATTACCCAATTAGGATGATGTAGAGGCTGATCATGAATGAACAAAGCTACTGACAGAACTCATCTGTCTTAGGTGGAAACAAACTGTTGCCGTTAGTAGGCCTTGAAACTGGGCTTCTTAATCTAGGCACTGTGGGTTGTAAATATTGTCCAAATCCATAGGCACTGAAGAACTCCCTGAAATTGTGCATATTGTTTTTTTTATTTATACAAATTTATGTATTTTTTATTTATACAAATTTATGTTTCTTTCATCCAAATCTCAAATGTGGATATGTCCTCCAAGTTTTTTTTTGAGCAATACCATTCTAGAAACTTAAAAGAAATAAGCAGTTTACTTTTAAATTCATTTTCTAGTGAATACGTGTCACTATCAGACACAAGGCTGGCTTGAAATAGAAATGAATCCAGTACTGGCAGTGTCCCAGAGAAACCTCAGTCCTTGCAAATCATATTTCTTTGTGTTACAGCTCAAAGTTGTGATTTGTTATGTTTCTCCAGATTTTTAGACTTTAAAAAGAACCCAAACATTTAGGTAGAAATTCTTACTATATCTGAATATGGGATATTTTGAAATGTAGTTGAAATTCAGTGAGGTGGTGTGTTTTTTCCATTTATAGAGATAGATCTCATCTCTAAATGAAAGGGGAAGAAAAGGAGATATTATCATTTTCCTGTACTCTCAGAAAATGCACTTTGGTTTTCTGTGTCTCACTTCTCCTTGCTGTGAAATAAAAGTCACAGAAACTTCCTCAGAGCCCAGTTGCTAATAGCTCCTCCCTCTACAATTACAAGAATGCTGAGATGAGATAATAAGTGTAATTTTTAAAGTTCTCATTAGATATCTCATGGGTGATATACAGTTAACTTACCATTTCTCTAGGTTCTGCATCTTCAAATTCAATCACCTATGGGTCAGTATTTGAAAAAAAAAATGTTTGGCATGCACAATGTTGTGAGTTTGACTCCCGGTACCAAAAAAAAAAAAAAAAAAAAATTGTAAGCAACATTGCATCAGTTAGCTTTTTCATTGCCAGGACAAAGTTACTAGACATCTGCAATTTAAAGGAAGGGAGTGTTGTTTTTGGTCACAGTTGCAGTGGGTTTAGTCCATGGTTTGCTTACACCAAGGCAGAAATCACATGGTAGAAGAGCATGGTAGAGGGAAGCTGCTTGACCCATGGCAGTTGGGAAACAGAAGGGAGGATCTTAGGACAAGAATATGTTCCTTCTCCTCCTCATTACAGCACATTCAGCACATTCAGCTGAATATAAACTGAATATGTGGCCTCATCATGATCCACTCATCTTCTGAAAGCCCCATTTGGAACATGAGACTCTTGGACTAAACCATAATAAACATGTACAGACTTTTTTCTTGTTATTATTCCCTAAACAATACACTATAACACCTATTTACATAGCATCTACATTATCTTAGCTATTATTTGAGTAACCTATAGCTGATTTAAAGTCTCTAGGAAGATGTGCATAGGTTATATGCAAAAATTACATGTCTTCTGTAAAGAACTTGAACAACACAGGATTTTATCTTCGAGGGTTCCTAGGTCTAGCTTTCCACAGATACCAAGGCATGACTATATATTTTACTTTACTTTTTATGAGGAGCCATATGATTATTCATACACTGAAATATCTGTCTGATTTTTTCACTTTTAGAAGTGTTATAGCTTTTTTCTAGATGCGCCCCTACCCAACCTCATGTGGTCATAGGGCTTTTTTGGAGGTGGCTGAATCTAGAATGTGTGATTGCTTGGTGGTGCAATGCTGGGATTAAGGGTGCTTGGATTAAGGATGGGAGATTGCTAGATCAGTTCATTAACTGGATGAGCACTGCCCTAATTAATCAAGGTAGACTGGATACAGTAGAAGGGACAGACAGAGGCTTGTCTCCCCCTTTGCTTGTTGCTTTTTCTATCTTCTGCTTCGGTGAACAGTTGCCCCTCTGCCATGTGCCACCCTGCCTTTGAACCAGCCAATTATGGACTGAAACCTTTTCAACTGTAAGCTAAATAAACCATGTCTCTTTTAACCTTGGTTGTTGGTTATTTTGTCTCAACAAGGAGAAAAGAATAACTAAGACAAAGGAATATGTTTTGTTTCCCTACTTGACTGAGGTTATCACGTCAGAGATTGGATTTCACTTCACTTGCATGTCCAGCACAGTTCTTGATACAGTTTGATTCAGTACTTAATCTTAAGTGGTAGAATGTTTAAAAATATTTTTTAAAACTAAATTTCTAGATTTCTGGAAGTGCTTCAGTACTTCTTTGTCCTTGAGAAGGGAAATGGCAAATTTACTTGTGAAGATGCTTGATGATGTTTAAGAACTATAGTAACATAGATAACTTGTCTTCTAAAAATGATCCCTAAAGTAATTCTATGTGAAAATTCTAAAAGTGTTTGAAGAACTAGGGACTTGTTATTATACAAATGTAGATTTCCAAGATGACTACTTTTAAGAGTATTGCAGATGTGAATGTCTTGTGGGGAGATGTGTTTTGAAGATTATTCACTGTTATCACTTTGTGATCACAGAAAAAAGGAGCCACATGTTCTTCGGCAAATTATTCTTTGTGGCTCAACTTTTTCAGCTGCAAAATGAGGGTAATAATAATAAATAATGCATATGTCATAGGATTAGGGTAAGGATCAGAACATTAAATGTATGTAAAGCATTAAAATAGTGTCTTGCACCTAAAAGAAAGAGCTCTGTATGTTAGCTGTGATTCTCCTTAGCTCATATTTTAACATGAAATTCTCCGAGATGCTTTGGTTTTCCTGTTGAAGTTTAGAAGCAATAAGAAATTAAGCTCTGCTGCTAGCTTCAATTAGTAACTATATGTCTTTTCTATACTTATTTTCAAAGGAAAATTACTCAGCCAGCTTTGACGTTTCTGGGTCGTGCCATGTTCTTTTCCATGGGATTTTTAGTTACTGTGAAAGGGAAGATTGCAAGTCCTGTGGAAGCACCAATTTTTGTCGTTGCTCCTCATTCAACATTCTTTGATGGAATTGCCTGTGTTGTTGCTGGGTTACCTTCTCTGTTATCTCGAAGTGAAAATGCACAGGTCCCTCTGATTGGCAGTAAGTACTTATAAAGTAACAGAAACATATTTGAATAGTCATGCTTTAAATTAATCATATATAGTTTTTTGGTAAACTTTTTTAAATCTTTAAAACAAAATATTTACAAATTTTAAACAGGGTACTACATGGAAAGAATGAATTTATGAAGAAAGATTAAATTTTCCTTCTCTGTAGCTTCATCATACTTTTAAAAACTTACCCTTACCACTATACTTTACCTTCCTTTTCCTATATATGGCCAGGAAGACCTGTTTTCAAATACTAAACATGTTTGATTCTTTTTTTTTCTTTTGTTTCCTTTTTTGGAGAGAGGATTGAACCAAGGAATCTATGAAAAGTGCAGATTACATGCTGTTTTGTGAATTGCTGTTGGGGGTATTGGGCTGATAAATGTCCTAAATCTTTCTCCTGTTTTTTTCATTATGGCTCTCCAAATCTCTATGAGGGACCTGTGTGTAATTCTTTGAAAATTATGATGTGGAACACTAAGTGCTTCCTGCCATAAAAAAATAATGAAGCAAGTGAAGTGTTTTTCCCACCAGATGCTTTAGTTTCTCCCTAAGGGACTTGTCTCCAAGTAACTGTTCCCGGATGGCCAAGGGTTGTTGCAAACAAGGAGTGATGGGAGAGTAGGTGAGAAGACTGCTGAATGCTGCCTAGTGTTGCCTCTGTGCATTGGCAGAAATACTAGCCATTTTTGCAGCTTTGCTATTCAGCCTGCACATGGTTTTTTCTTCGTTGTAACTACTATGAATTTTTTTTTTTTTTTTGGTATGAGGGATTGAACTCAGCACCCTGAGCTTGCCAGGCAGGCGCTTACACTGCTGAGCTAATCCCAACTACTATGCATTCGATGATGTGATTTTTCCAGAAATATTGTGTAGCAACAGATCTTTGGTAAACTGAAGTTTGTTTTGTATGTGCTAGGATGTTATGTATAAGATTGCTATGCTAAATTTTTTTAGTAAGGTGAATGGTAATTGCCTCTTGCTTATGTACACTGTGAATTCATAGAATCATTTTTCAGGATATTCTTAAAACTTAAGATAATCTTGTAATGTTTAATGTAAATTGAGGAAAAAGACATTATGGAGAAATTTGGTATTTGCTTATTTTCATATCCTTACTGCCTACTTTTATTAAATTAGTGAAATATTTTTTGGGAATAAATGTCCACCTCTCCTTTTGATATTAGAAGCTAATTTCTTGTAAACTTTGAGTGTTTGTTAATTATTCTCTTTATTTTGCTATTATTTTCATTTTCTATAAAATTTGTTTTAGGGTTTAGTCAGTATTATTGCCACAGTGGCTTTAGCCAAAATGTGACTTGTGATTTTTTTTAATTTGTTTTAAAGGACTATTACGGGCTGTGCAACCAGTGTTGGTGTCCCGGATAGATCCAGATTCTCGAAAAAATACTATAAATGAAATAGTAAAGCGAGCAACATCAGGAGGGGAATGGCCCCAGGTAAAACACAGTAGATGGTTATTTAAATATACTGAGAGCTTATTGTGCAACCACAGACTTATTTAGATATATAGAAAAAATATCTGTGAACACCTGTAGGAGGTATCTTTAGTGTAATGATTGCAGAGTAAATGGACTAGTGAGTATTAAGAAGTCTTCTTCCCTATAAGATACTATTCTCCATGGATTTAAATGGATCATTATTTTTTATTCAGCACCCTTTTTGAACCAGTTTATACGTTGGTGTGTAAAAGTGATCCTCTGACTTTACTTACCATTAGGCAATATGAATATATCATAGAATTTATTATATGAGATACTAAACTCAGCTAATCACAGCAGTATGTTGGGTTTACTGAAAAAGCAATTAAGATCTTGAATTTTAAGTATATTTAGATATCACTTCTCAGTTCCACAGGCATATGAAAACCACCTGTAAAACTTTTATCAGACTTTCCCATTATACCACTTCCTCCCTGGAATGCCATTTGAATATAAATGAGGACACTGTTTATTACATAGCAAATCAGGGGTGGTTCTAATAAGTATCCCTCTGTGTTTGCCCAGATGAAAATGAGTGACTTCTAGCAGACTAGTGGTCCTGCAGTGATCAGGCCACCCCTGGTTACTTGGACATTTTAAAGTACCAAAAAAACATATGAACAACTAGGAAGTTTTACAAACTAGCAAGTGAGGAATGATTTAAAAATTGATTGAGAAAGAGCATTAGGACTGAAGATTTGTAGATCCAAAAATAGCGTCTGTATAATTAATATGGAGGAGATAATAAGCAAGTAGATCTCAGCTCATTTTGCTCATTTTAAGAACTTTCTATTCACAGGCAGAATGTTAAAAGAAAAGATTTTCTATAATGTTCAGGCATTGACTGAGTAATCACTTGGGTGTGGGGGGGCTATTTTACAAAGAATTCAAATATTAAAGCTCTAAGGTGATTTCTAATACCTTTTTCAGCACTGAAGGTTTATGATTCATTTTAGACACATTCATTGTTAACATAGCTGTACAATATCTGCTGAATAGAACATCTGTTATTCTACTTTATTGTCATAGGAAACCACTTTTTAATTGGAGGGTGAAATTACACCTATTCATAATGTTTATTTTACAAACAACATTACAACATTAATTATAGTGATTTAGCCCAATAAAGTTTCCCTCCCTAGTTATTGTAAAATATCCATTGTTAACTGCTATGAGTGCTGAGTGCAAGGACTCAATTTTTATTTTATGTGCTTAACATTTTACTCATGGCCACATTTTAAAAGCTTTAAAAACCAAGCTGCTATCTTATTTGTGGAGAAACTAACCATACTACATGTGTTTCATGTGAAAAACATAAAGAAGTACAGTTATAGCTTGGTCCTCGACTGCTTTGAAACTTTTAAAATTTGGTACTCAGTGCATTTGGACATGAGAATTTTGTGCCGGTACTGGGATAATTTGTATGGTATTCTGCTCACAAAGTAGAACTTGTCAGTGTGACTCCCTATAACTTGCTTCGCTTAACAGCCAAAATAAGTTGTTTGGTATTTACCATGATTGGTATTTGTTGTGCATCCTGGAACCAATTAACGAATACCAAGTTACCACTGTATTTTAAAAGCCAAAGCATCTCCTAAAAAAAAAAAAAAGATACTAAGTTATACTTCATATGTCAGCTAATTCAACTAAGCTTAAAACACATGGCAGGCGCTTTCTTTGTTGTTGGTACAATGTCCCTCAACTGTGAGTAGTGGAAGCAAATAATCATTTAACAGAAAAACTGAAACAAATTCAGAGATTACTTGGTAAGGAATATATAGTATAATATAGTAATATAATATATCTAAAGTGTACTTCTACATTTCTTTTGGAAGAGCATTTACATTTACATGTCTAAAGTATAGTTTTACATTTCTTTTAGAAGAAAACGGAATATAGTAATATTATCTAGCTTTCAGTAGAATGAAATATTAGTCTTTCATTTCATCTTTGTTTTTTAAGCATTGGCAGCTGTTTGGAAAACCATAAGAAAGCGAGTAAAGAGGTAATCTATTAATTAGACTGAGATATTAAATCTATTCCTTTTTTCCCAAGATACTAGTTTTCCCAGAAGGTACTTGTACTAATCGTTCCTGTTTGATTACTTTTAAACCAGGTGAGATAAATTAAATTATGTATTGTAACAAAGTAGTATGGAAGATTTCTCAAATGATTGAATAGCCATATACAAAATAACTTTGATTTTCTGAGAATTTCTCCTTTTTCTAATGACAAGTTTTTAATGCTGTGATTCTACAGAATTTACTTTTTCTGCCTTTTTGGATATCATAACCTCTTCTTCCTTAGAGTGTCCCCTCTCTGTGTATGCGTGCATAAGTGCGTGTATATGTATGCACGCACGTGTGTGTGTGTGTGTGTGTGTGTGTGTGTGTAGAAACCATATTTTTCTTGTTCTCCAAGAGACACTCACAGATCCCTGGGTTTCTGTGTTATGAAGCAGAAAACCTGTTTCATTATGATTTATAGTATCTCGAGGTGCCTTCCAAGGTTGATTCCTCTTTATTGTTGGAAAGGCAGTTCATAATACAGCCTTCATAGTAACTTTGTAACAATTTAAAATGCTTTTGTTTGGTGCCAAAGTTATGAATCACTTCCAGCTAGTGTGGGAGCTTTTGTTTCAAGCTTTTGGCTTCATGCAGATATTCTTATTCTTATTATTTTTTCATTTTATCATTTTCTAAAAAATTTTGTTGAATAATAGATATTTATAAAATGAGAGCAAGTATTAAAGATTCAAGTGACTTAGGTATGGCTGTTAATATTTTCATGAAATAATTCTCAATTTAGAAAATTCCTCATTTTGGAAAACACAACATTTAGCAAATAGTTTCTTAGTATAGACCCTTAAACATAGTATAAAATGTGTTTATATTATGCATAATTATTTTTTTCTTACTGTAAAGATTTTATGAAGATAAAAACCATGTTATAAATTTTAATGTGGTTATAGGAGCCTTCATCCCGGGAGTTCCAGTACAGCCAATCCTCCTCAGATACCCAAACAAGCTGGTAAGCACAGCATTTTACCATGCAGAGAATTCGAACCCCTTTTAAAATTTGAAGAAGGGTATGACTAGGTAAATGGTAGGAGAAGTGCAATCGATTCACTCTGCTTGCCATATCCAGGTTTTAAATTTTTGAAAGATAAAGACATATTTGTTGGTTCCAATGTTACATACCGTTTTGTTATTTTTAAGCTTCAGGAAGATATTTCTCAGCCTTTATTATACTGTGACTGTAAGTTTAAGTCCTAGACTTATGACCTTATTAGACTAGATGATAAAGATTTATAATTTTATTTAAACCTATACGGAAACTTTTTTAAATGTGGAGGAGGACTGAAATTGCAGGATAAATTTGGGAAAGGGTTGATCTTTAATTACTGGCTCAGTACTTCCTCTTTTTTGTTACCCATTGGTAAATAGTTTAAGTAGGAAAATAACTGCAAGAGCTAACATCATATATAAAGTATTTTGGCTCACAAAGCGCTGTCTTTTGCACAAACCGGCCTCATTGTTGTCCTCTGAATAGTGATTATATCACCATTTTCTCAAAAAGATTTTTTGAGGAATGTTTTGGTTCTGAAAGGACTTTGTTTACTAGAGAATCCATATTAAAAGGAAGGATATCTTTGTTAATCATCTATGTTATTTAAAAGGAAGAGTTCTTGATCAATTCAACTTTCTGTTCACTGGGTGCTTTCTCAATCTTGGACATTTTTGGTTAAAAAATTATTATCTTTCAAACTTTTACTAATTGTACCTCTGCCAAGTAACCTTTTTTAAAGGACTGATTTTGTTTTTTTGTAAACAAGTTGATTTTCCAGTAATGATCATACCATAGAAAAATAGTTGAGTTTGTACAGTATTTTTAAGAAATTCAGAGCAAGTTCCATTAAAAGATAGTGGCATGGGAAAGTGAACATTTTCTGTGTAGATATATAATCCTAGAATTTACAGATCAACTCATCATTCTTTAATAATAATGTACTTATTTTAATTTTCAACATGTTGCTTTTAATTTCTAAAAAGGTATACATGAATCCCAATATTAAATTATGATCTTTTTTTATTTGATATTTATCCTCTGGACCAATGGCTTAAATTTTTTTGTAGGACACTGTGACCTGGACGTGGCAAGGATATACATTGTGAGTCACTTATGTCTATTATTAATTTATATTAATTTTCTTTTGATAAAGAGATCATTTATCCTTTCTTTAAAACAAAAACCTTGTTTTGATAAAAGTAAAGTTTCTTGTCAGAATCTTACATTTGGTTGCTAGTATCTTTATAGAGTGTATCACTGTGTAACTGTTAACCCCTACAATCTCCTGTGTGGAGGATTCTAGTCTAGAATTCATGTTCAAATGGGTCACTGGGTTTTATCTACTGTTTGTAAGGAACATTTCAGTAACCTGTTTGATTCTGACTTGGATTTAATTTTGAGCTTTCATTTTCATTGCAGATTTATCATTATCTAGTGTGTCTGTTCATATTTTATATGAAATAATCAAAAATACAGTGAATTAAAAATATTTTTTGTTTGTTTTTAATTTATCACAATAAAAGACACTGTCTTGGTTACTTTTCTCTCATTGCTGAGACAAAATACCTGATGCTTAAAATGAAGGAAGGAAAGGTTTATTTAGCTTACAGTTTGTGGTGGTCTCAGTCCATACTCAGCTGGCTCCAAGGTAGGATGGCATGGCACAGGGACAGCTGTTCAAGGTGGCCACAGTGACAAGAGCAAAAGGAAAAAACAGAGGAGCAAATCTCTCTCCCTCCCTTATATTGTATGCCGACTACCGGTCCTTGAGCAGGTGCAGTGTTCGTATCACCAATCCTGGAACTGGACAATGAACCAATTACAAGCATTAGATTCAGCTGCCTTGGAAGGGCCAGCCCATGCTGGACTGCATAAGGCTTTGGGGGGACATCCAGACACAAACCATAACAGACCTATTGCCATTAATCTTCCTCAAAATATGCTCCCATGCTTTGAACACATGTGTGTTCTTGCCACTTCACAAACCTGTTCCCGAAGTCCTCTTTTATGTCTTTATGAGAGGGAATAAATGTGAATGCTACTGCCACATGCCAACAGAAAGCCAGGCTTATAAAAACATTACAGTGTGTCCTCATTTGACTTTTTCACTAAATTGTACTGTGTAATTTCTGTCTCTTCCCCAAGAGTCAAAATAGCCATGAAAGGTAAATGTTTTGAATCAATTCAGGACATTAAGACGGCCACAAGAGTGCAGCTGAAGAGACTCAAGAAAAAGGACATTTAGAATTGCTTCAGAAAGTGGCAAGAATGATGGGATAAAGCACATTTGAGGCAAGGGGTAGTATTTTCAAGGGATTAATGGTAACATGTCTTTTACTCTAATGACTTTTTAAAAATTAAACATTCCCTATATGTTTCAGTCATAGCTTGTACTACATTGATGTATGCGGTTCAGATCAATTTTGTTACATGGCCTGAAATATTTGTGATGTGTCTGGTAGGAGCTGAGAAAGTAGCTAACCTAGATTTCACTTCTGCTCTTAGATTTTAAAAGCACAGAAATCAGCAGTTTCTATAAGCAGTTAAGAGAGGAGAGGAATATGGTTTCACTATTAGACAAGCTGATAGAAAATAGTGTTTCAAAAAGAACACTACCTGTAGAAGCAAACTTTATTTTATAATCTGTTGTTAATTCTCAGTAAAGAAGTCTGAGTTTGTGTAAATTTTGGTGAAAGCCATATGAAACACCTGGATTTGAGTACTTCCCCTGGGCTCAGATATCATTTTAGATAGATAAGTGACAATATGTTGGAAATACTTAAAATAAAAACATTGTTTTGCTTTCAAACATACTGTGGGCTTCTGTGGATACCTATCAGCACCTGAAAATCAAAATAAAATGCACAATTTCCCCATTGTTTTTGTGTGTTGCAAATTGCTTTGACATTATTTAAATAAAAATAGATAAACAGAATAAATATTAGCACATGTGATATATTTGTGTTCCTGTTATGCTTCAGGTCTTGGTAAGTCACATTAAGGAAATACCAAAAATGAAAGAGTGTACTTTGTAAAAGAGGTATGGAATAGTATTTTTTTTAACTCTGTAAGAAATCAATTTATTAAAGTGGCATATGTCTTTCATGCCACTAGTGATTTTGAATGTACTTGAGAGTTAGGAGAAGCACTATGAGAACTTTTTAGAAACAAAAGTGACTAAAAACTAATTGGGTGTATATTTCTGTTTCCTGGTGTGTATCATCTTTTGGTCTTTTGGAAAGAGTGACTGTGAATTCACTCTGACTTTTTTATTGTTGTTTGTTTGTTTGTTTTGGTTGTGTAGCAGTTCAGGCAGCTGTGAAGGTCAAATGAAAGGTGGCTTTTAGAAGAAGGATTAGGGCAGAAAATAGATTAAATACAGTTATTTAAATCTATCCTGCTAGAAGTATATGATAAAGAGATAAAATCAGAAAGAAAATTCAGGAAAAAAAAACATAGTTTAAGAATCAAAGATTTCTTAGGATTTAATAAACAAACAAAAGTTTCTTCAGCAGGCACAGCTTTGTTTTGTCCACATGCCACAAGGCAGTCAATTAGGCCACGTCTCCCCTCCACCGTTGTCTTGTGGTCTGCTTAATGTTACTGATAGCACAGCGTCTGTTATTTCTAACACCTATTCCGTTCTCCATGTCGTGTTTTCTCCAGCTGCTCTTTAGAGGCAGATTCTAAGAAAGAGATTTTAAATGAGTCCGCATTTTAAGGGAGAGGCAAGTCAGGGAATAAGCCTAGCAAGAGTGGCTGTGCAAAAGCTGTTTCCCGTCAGTCTAAGAAGTGTTTGATTTGTCTGTAATCAAACAAGATAGGTTTAATGACATCTTACATATGGTTTATTTTTTTAACAGCATTCACAATTGTCAAAACTAAGTATGTATCTGTTCAAAGAATTAAATACCAAAGTTCAATTTAAAAATTCAAAACCAGTGTGCTTGATGATGGGTAATGTGGGTCGGGCTTGATTGGAGTTTATAGACTGTAAAGGACTTTTACTTCCTCAGACAGAGAGTTTGAAAATGTGTAATTAAAGTCAGGTGCAGGGGTATGCACATGTAATTCCAGCTACTTGGGATCCTGAGGAAGGTGGATGGTGAGTTAGATGTTACCCAGACAACATACTAAAACCCTGGCTCAAAAAGATTATAATTCATTATTGAAATCGTAAATTTATTTTATTTATTTATTTCGTTAGTTTGTTTTGTTTTTCTTGAGACAGAGTCTTGCTGTATAGTTCAGGCTGGCCCTCAACTCACTCACTGTGTAGTCCACACTGGCCTTGAACTCAACTTTCAGTGATCGTCCCACCTCACCCTCTTAACTACTGGGATCACAGGCATGTGCCACCCTTCCTGGCTGGAGGTGGTAAATTTACTTCCTGAATTCCTTTTTTAAGCTGAACTTGTTTAAACCCCCAATTTCCCTAAGTAAGTCACTTAAGGTGATTTTTACAGATAAGTAAAAGTATCTTAATAGCAAGAAAAAAGTTGCTTGGTTGTTTTCTTTACCATATAATTTAATCCACTCTGACCAATTTCTGGGTCAAATGTCTAAATGAGTATAAATTAAAACTCCCACAGAAACCTTTTCCAGGGAGTCTACATACTTACTGCAAAACTGCAAGTGGAACAGCAGCTTCAAAAATTATCTTTGAGAGGTTTGGTTAACTACTTTAAAGAAAGCCTCTGTCTAGCCTTTTAATGAAATTTGAAACTTTTCTGATTTCCCTATAGCTAAAACATTTATTAATATCTGGGACAATTTTGATAAATCTCTGCATAAGGAAGACCCACTGATTTTTCTTTTAAGTACCAGAAGGCTTTAGAAACATAGTGTTCTACTCAGGCGTGTTCTTGTAAACACATTTCTGTACCTTATAGTGTGGCTTTAGGTAGATTCTCTAGAGATCTAGGCATGTGCATCTGTGTTGTCAAGGGAGCTGCAAATTCTGGGTTCAGGCTATTAATCTATGACTCAGAATTCACAAATATATGTTTGATTATCTAGTGTGTGTGTGTGTGTGTGTGTGTGTGTGTGTGTGTGTTTGGTACTGGGGATCAAACTTGTAACCTTGCACTTGCCAAGCAGGAGCTTGTGCCACTGAGCTAAATCCCTGGCTGGTTATTTAACTTTTAAAAGGTAGGAATGGTTGTTTAGGCCCAATAAGTGTTATAGATGCAGTACAGCATTTATAAACATTGTAAATATGTGTGATGAAGTGTGCTGTGAGGTACCAGTATGTAAAGAAGTTTGTGGGTGACAGTAGATGATGGGCCACATATTACTATAGAAGAGTCGACCTCTCTTGGGGGTATAGCAGTTAAGCTTTGTGTTGCCCTATGAGGTTAAACCTCTCTCTTTTTTCTTTCCAGCATCCAGCTGTGTGTGCTTACTTTCTGCCAGCCCTTTACAAAAGTGGAAGTTGAGGTAAGTCAATTTGAAATGTAGCCTCAGAACTTGAGATTTGGCCTTTCCTTTAATTTTGAATTTCAAGTCTAGAGAGACCAGATATAATGTTCTACCATCTTTAAAATTAGCCATAATCTTTTATAAATTTTGCATCTAAATCAATGTTGTCAGATTCTGTTTTTGGAGTCCTGTCAGGAAATGCTTCTAACATGTATCCATTCCGGCTGGCCAGATTCATATCCCTTGTTCCCATCTTTTTACTGTTTTTAATGCTAATCTTTATTTAGTTGAATGAAACACCTTCACACCCTGACAAAAAGAGCTAATGGTAGCTGGTAGAGCCAGATCCTTAAAAAGTAGCTTCTTTGAAAGCTGAGAGGTGCTACTTAGGGCTAGGGCAGAGACATAAAGGTCAGAATTCCTCCCCTATGGAATCATTCTGCACATGGGGACCCAGTGGAAATCATATGTGGGAAGTGGCTCATATCATGTATCACAGGACAGTCTTTTAGTTTGAGATGGGATAGCAGAGGAGTTAATTAGAACATTTGGAAATTTCTGATCCTATTTTTAAGGCTTTGAGGATTAGTTTCAGATAACAAGGGACAGCCTCAGGTAGCTACTGAAGAAGGGGATAGAATATTGTATCCTAAAGACTCTTGCCTGGATGGTTTAATTGCATCTATGGATTATGTAATGAAAAACTTATATTTGCCTGTGTAATACAGAATTCTGAATGGAGGCCTGTGCCCTATGTGATTGAGGAATGTGGATATTAAAGCACAAGAGTACTATTTTGCTTTGATGAATAGCTTAGGAATTTGGTCATTCAGAAGTTATCAGCAATACCAAATGATACAGGAGAGCAAATTATATTTCAGAATGAAATTGGTGAAGTTTTTCAACCTGCCTATTGTCTGCTTACCTTGAAAATACCTATTTGTCAGTTTTTTTTCACATCTATCCATTTTTAAAGTCAGTTCAGCATCTTTCAGTATAATTAAAAAAAATGACACTACCCCTTGCGATATACTTAGGTATTTCTTTAAATGATTGAATACTAACAAATTCGGAAAATACCAGGGTAAATAAATTCTTCCAAGTTTCTTTTCTCATTTCTTCTTAATGCCTTTAAAATGCTTGGTTTAGAACCTTTTCCCCTCTACTCTGAATATCTCAAGCTAGAACTCCATCAATTGCCTTTTAGGAAATCCTAAATCATGTTATTCCTAAGTACTCTGAGCACTGTTCTCCCTTCTTTAATAGTTGCTCAAGTAGTCTAAGTCTATTTTCTTTTCCTAAAAAAAAACTCATTCTGTCATCCCTGCAAATTTGAAAGGTATGTGTACACCTAAATACACACATACACACCCACACAAACACATGCACCCCTCTAGCCTTTCATCTGAAAGATCTAGCAACAGATGTGGAAATGCACACAGCACTGTACTTTTTTGTTTAACACATGTGTCCATGGTCAAACTGCATTACAACAGAGATATGTAAATTCCTCATTTTTGCCCTGACTGCTATTACCACATTTCCTTTCCCTGTCACAGCTTTCTTTCTTTTTAAAATTACAATATTTGTATTCTCCTGCTGGCTCTGAGACCTGTTTGAATAATATGTCCTGGCAAAGAAAAGAATGTATCCTTTGTTCTGTAGCTTCACAAACAAAACAGCTTTCATCTGGTTGAAAATAGTCAAATCAGTAGGGATTTGATGCCTTAAAATTGTGGTGCAGGCAAAAGGGTGGAAATTTATGGAGTTCAAACTTAGTATTCTTTTTTATTTAAAAATTAAGTTTATTGGTACATTTTAGGTATACATGCTGGTTCCATTCATCACAGGGAATTTGTACCTGTACTTGATATAATTTGATTCTTCCTTTCACACTCCCTCACCTCTCCCCATCTATAAAAGCTTTGTTTCAATTTTTTCCTTCTTTTCTCATTTTTCTTTCTCTCTTCCTTTCTTTCCACCTTCCCCTTTCCTAGTTCCCCTTCCCATTTGAACATTTTCTTCCTATTTCACAATATTTATTATACACTTTGGTCTTTATTTACACTTTCAGTTTCTCAAACCAGAGAAACAATATAGTGATTATACATATGTGTCTAATTTATTTCACTTAAGACAGTCTTAAGGTGCATTCATGTACCTGGAAATGTCTCAAACTTATTTTTCTTTATGGCAGAGTAATATTCCATTTTGTCCATTCATCAGTTCATGGGCATGTGGAATGTTTCCAAGATTTAGCTATTACAAACTGCTGCTATAAACATGGGTGGATGTGTATCACTGTGGCCTGATACTTTTAATTTTTTCAAGAAGATACCAAGAAGGGGAATAGCTGCGTCAAATGGAACTTCTAGTCCTAGCTTTTTGAACAGTCTTCACACTGCTTTCCATAGTGGTTGCAACAGTCTACACTCCCACCACCAGTGGAAAAGGGTTCCCTTTTCCCCACAGCCCCAGCAGCATTTATTATTGGTTGATTTCTTGATAATAGCCATTCTTTCTGAGGTGAGATTCTTTCTCAGCATGGTTTTAATTTGCATTTTTCAGATGATCAATGATGTTGAACAATTTTTTCATATATTTATGGTTTCTATTTCTTCATCTGAGAAGTGTATTTATTTCAGATGCTAATTTTTGGATTGAGTTTAAATTTGGAGGAGGGTTCTGAATTTCTTGAGTTCTCTATATATTCTAGATAGTAGTCTTTTGTCTGAGAAATAGCTGACAAAATTTTTTTCCCATACTGTGGATTATCTCTTCACTATGTTGGTGGTTTCCCTTGCTGTACAAAAGCTTTTTAATTAGATGAGATCCCAACTGTTGATTCTTTGTGATAGTTCTTGCGTGATTGGGATTTTGTTCATAAAGTCTGTGCCTGCACCAGTGTCTCCAAGAATTCTACTTATCTTCTCCCAGCAGATTTAGTGTTTCTCTTTTAATATTCAAATCTTTGATCCATTCTGATTTTAGTTTAGTGCATGGTGAAAGACATATTTCTAGTTTTAATCTTTGGAATGTGAAAAGCAAGTTTTTTCTTTAAAGAGGCATTCTTTCGATGAAGGTTTTGGTATCTTTGTCAAAGGTAGGCTGGCTAAGTATGTCTGCAGTTGTTTTCACATCTTCTGTTCCACTGATTCCTGGGTCTTTTTTGTTGGTGGTGTTATTTGTTTTGTTTTTGGCAGTACCATGCTGTTTTTAATCATAGTGGCTTTTCAGTATAATTTCAAGTCAGGAATTGTGATGCCCCCTGCCTTGCCTTTGTTGCCTAGAATCACTTTGGTTATTCTGGGTCTCTTCTAGTTCCAAATGAATTTTAGAATTGTTTCCTCTAATTCTGTGAGATATGCTGTTGGAATTTTGATCAGGGTTGCATTAAATCTGCATAACAATTTTGGAATGGCATTTGCACTATATTAGTTCCTCCTATCCAGGAATAAGGAATATCTTTCCATTTTCTGATATCCTCTTTGATATCCTTTTTCAGAGTACTGTCATTTTCAATGTAAAGGTCTTTTACTTCCTTCATTAGATTGCTTCCTAGATACTTCATTTTTGGGGGAGTGCTATTGTGAAAGGCATTGTTTCCCTAATTTTTCACTTAGTGAGTTTATTCATATACAGGAAGGTTATTGAGTGTTGAGTTTGTATCCAGCTACACTACTGAATTTGGTTATTATTTGAGGCTTTTATAGGTAAATGGAGACAACTTGAGACTATCCTCATAAGTGAAATAAATCAGACTCACATTGTAAATATTGTATTGTCTCTCTAGTATAAAAAAATGATAATAAAAACTGCAATTAGTAAGATCTAAAATGTATAACAGATATTGTAATAATAAAAGGGAAAGAAAGTGCTCTAAAGGATATTACCGTATGTATAAGTGTGCAAGATAGATAACCTAAGCTTTTGTTACGTCATCAAACAGAATGGTTTGTACTGTCATTGTTTGATTGTCCACTTTTAATGCTTTGATTTTGTGACTTGAGCAACTACTAGAACTACTAACAATATGTAATTTATCAAAAAATGTAATTTATCAACTAGTGATTTCTGTGTTTTTTTTGAAATTTAGTATTATTCCTGCCCTTTTTTCCATTTTACTTTTTTTCTCTAAATAAAAAAAAAATAAGTCTAGAAGTGGAATTTTTGGGTCTTCTATGTAGAGCATCATGCCATCCACAAATAATCAAATTTACTTTTTTTTTCTTTTGCATTATTTTAGATTTACAATGCTATTACCTGGGTGACTCCTGTCTGCTTTATGATACTTGATATTTTAAATCTCCTGTTTGAATGGAGTTAAAAATATAGCCCAGCAGCACTTCAGCCACAAACATTTTCATACCCTGGCTTGAGCCTCTGAAAAGCTAGGTCCTGCCTCTAAGGCTCCTGCTTCCCCAGCATTTCTTCTGAGGCAGAGCTTGGGTCATCCCATATGGGACCTTTTTAGATGTCTTAGTTCATTTAATAACTCCAACTTCAGGTGTCTTTGTTGCTTAGGATGTATTCTTCTTTTTTATGTCATTTTAAAATTAATTTAAATTCTGATTATTACTTTAATCATGGTTTTAGAGCTACTTGAATATTAGATATATTATGAATTATATAATAATTCAATATAATTACTCAAGAATGTTCCTATTTTGACTATTTTAAAAGTGGACTTGGAGTGGATCATTCAAGTGCCTTTTCATACACTCTATTCTCTGAGTCACAGGACATCTGACTGCTGTGTCATTTAGTTTCACAAATCTCCCTTTAGGGATGCTGATTATCAAACTCATGAATTACCCAAAACTTGGATACCTAAGATCTAGTGAATATAGTATTTAGGCATATTTGATTTCCTGTTTTTCTCTGTCACTTTTTGCTTCTCTAACACTGAGACTCTTTATTGGAAAAAGGAATAGTTTCCTGATTCTTAGATCTTAAAATTTCAAGTTCCAAATCTTATGACCTGGGAGGAAATTGGTCTCTGGCATCTTTGAACAATGATAAGATATGTGTATCTTACAGAATGACCCTATTAAAAATTATTCTTTGAAATATAACATGGCATAATGGGTATACTTAAGTGTTTTGGGGTATTCACTTTTATCAACTACCTGCTTAACAAGTATGCTTTTAGAAGGATATGGCTTAGAGGCGATCTTGGTTACTTTTCTCTTGTTGCTGAGACAAAACACCTGACACTCAAAATGAAGGAAGGAAAGGTTTATTTATCTCACTGTTTGTGGAGGTTTTAGTCCGTAATCAACTGGCTCCAAGGCAGGGTGGCATGGCAGTGGGGCAACACTTCAGGACAGCAGCCAGAGCAAAAAGGGAGAAACAAGCCTCTTCTCCTCCATTATATTGTACATAGGCCACCCCCACAGCCCAGGTTAGGTGTAGCACTCACAAAATCTCTGTTCCCTCTTGCACAGGATGAGAATATTTACAAAGTAAGGATCCTGACTCCCTGCTGAGTCTCTCAGTTAAACTTCTTAACTTCTCAAGTTGACAAAATGTATCAACCATAACAGAGGCACCGGGAACATGAAAGCAAATGAGAAACATTGCAAACTGTGATGTAAATTAAGGGCTTGCTAGGCAAGTGTATGAGAAAGCACAGGTGTTAAGTCATACTAAATAGCACCAGTTGGTAGCAGCTAGTTTATGAGTAGTCTGTGGCCTTCAAATTAATTGATCAGTTTTCTTTCTATGATATATCTCAGGATGTATTCAAAGCATGGTAACTTCAGAAGCCATCTTGTATATTTTAGAGACTTAATAATGATTAATCTGTAGGCATATAGACATATTTTACTTTATGAAATTCTTTCACAGAGTTTATGATGGCTATCTATAGGTTTAAATTAATTCCTAATGGACAACATAACCTTAACAGAAAGGAATTTCTTAATTTAAAAAGAATATCTGATTTAAGAAATGATTATAATTAAAAACAAATGTTACAATCAACCCTTATACATATACATTATTTTTTTAAGTCTTCAAAGATCCAAAAACTCAGGGAAGGTTCATACCCTCATTATGTGTTACTGAACAAGAGTACATCCTGAAAAATGCAATGTTAGGCAATTTCATCATTATGCAAATATGTTACACACCGTGGCTATGTGGTATTGCTCCTAGGTTACACACTTGTCTTAACATGTGTTATAGTTTGTGTTCAGATGGTTCCCCAAAGCCTCATGCAATCGTGGATGCAGCTAAGTCTGGTGTTCATGATTGGTTCATTGTTTGGTGCTGGGATTGTTGATGTGAATGCTACACCCCTCCAGGGGTGGAGCAGGCATACAGTGTAAGGGTGAGAAGAAGGCATGTTTTCCCTCTTTTGTTCTGTTTACTCTTGCTGTTTGTGGTGGCCACAAATGGCTGCCCCTCTATACCATCCTGCCTTAGAGCCAGCTGAGTATGGACTGAAAGCTCCAAGAAATATAAGAAATAAACCTTACCTTGTTTCACTTTGGGCGTCAGGTATTTTGTCTCAACAAGGAAAGAAAAGAAACTAAGACAACATGTTACTCTTTTCTGCCTACAGTTGTAAACAGCGGTGTGTCCAACCTTTTAGTTTGCCTGGGCCACACTGAGTGGAGAGAAAAGGTCTTATTCAGTAACAACACTCGACTTCACAAGCAGGCATACATAGGTAAACTGAAGTACCATTGTCAATAATGGCTCTGTTATACCTGCCATATCACACAAATGCATGCAACATCGTATATATTTAGGTTTCTGTTTAACTGATGGTTTGGTAGCCTCAGAAGCCAAAGTTAGCTCTGCCCTGAGCCACCCTAAACACCATTCCATTGTTGCCTACACAGTCAACATTTGCACACCACAGAACTGAGTCATGAAAAATATCCATAAAAATCATATAATAAATGCATGTATCATGGTTCATGCCTGTAGTTTCAGTGCTCTGGGAGCTGAGGCAAGAGGATTGTAAGCTCAAGCCTAACCTGGGCAGCTGAGTGACTTAGGGAGTCCCTGTCTCAAAACAAAAAAAATTTAAAAGGGCTGGGATGTAGCTCAGTGTGAGGGCCCAGAATTCAATCATCAAATACTTTCCCCTCACCAAAAAAATCCACCGAAGTGAAATCTTATAATGTTTTGAGCTGCATCACCAGCTATCTGTGGTGATATGTGGCCTATAAGCTGTAGGTTGGACATGCTTGAACAAGCTTTTAGAAAACTTCCATCTCAAAAGTACACATACATACTGCACATACATATTTGTTCTGAGAAAGCTAATTTGTCCTGGAACTTGTTAAAGTTCGGGAATTTGTAGGTACTAGTAGAAAAATGGTATATTTTAAAGAGTATTAACTGGAGTTTTTGTTCCAGTTCTGTTACTGCATATCTGTTTGCTAAAGAAAATTACTTAAATCTCTCTCCACCTATGTTCTCACTGGGAAAATGAAGATAGTAACTCTGATTATATAGACTGGTTAGGATTTAATAAGGTTACTTACATGCTGACATGTTCAGTATTAACTGTTACTTCCCTTCTCATCTGAATGTGTCCCTTTTTTTGCATTTTCTCTCTTTGAGAGAAGAATAATGGGAGGAACTAGACGTGTATATTTATTTGAGATTGAGTTTTTAGTATTTTTTTCTATTACAAGAAAAAAAGGAATTTGATCCCCAGTGCCAAAAAAAAAAAAAAAGCTCAATCATAGTGTTGTCACTTGCCCACCTTCTTCTTCCTGCTCATCATTTCTTCAGTAGAAAAGAACGTGCTTGATGTGGTTGAGAAATGATGAAAAAGCTGGTTCTTCTAATCATGGATGTAGAGGACTGGCTTTAGTTAATGGATAGCTTTGTGAGGAATTTTGACTTTATCTTGTGTGTAGTTTAGTGTAAATCCAAGAACAGGTGGGAGATTCTGAGACAAAAAGCACAAATAAGAGCTGTTAGTCTAGAAAACTTGTCAGCTTGTCCTCCTCACCTGGTACAGGGCTGGGCAGAATAAAGCATGTGAAGGTATAGAGAACTTTTGACGTAGGCTGGGGAATGGAGCCGTGGATCCAGTCTCCACTGAAGTGGAAAAGGAAATAGAATTTCCTAGCTTGTCTTGTGTCTAAAAATGTGACCGAGACAGTGAGGTAAAAGGGGAATTGTGACTTGAAAAGCATGGAACATGTGTAGTTTAGCCGAGTTTCCCTCCATGGTCTCTTCCAGGGGTGGGATGCAGGACAAGAAGTGACTGAGAAGATTTGTGATAGGCACTGTGGTATAGCAGACATAAGAGATTCTAGGTGGCAGAAAGACCGTATAGAAGTGTCTGCCTTCTAAGTCCACAGCAGATGGGCAGGCAGGTGATACCAGAGGGACAGGAAAAGGAGGGATGAGTAGGTCCTGATGTGGCCACTAGATTGTCAGAGCCTGTGCAAGACCAGATGAGGGAGAAGTAAATACAGGTAATCAGGAGAAAGTGCTAGAAGGACTTGGCAGAGGAAAAAGCAATCAATCAAAAAACTAGGATCATAGTGTTTGTTTCCATGGCTGAAGTAGAGTTCACAAAAATGTCTATGACCAAGTGAAGGGACTGTGCAGTCTGGACGTCACATGGACCCATGTCCAGTGTGGATATTGAGGATAATGAGAAGAAGATGGCGGTAGAAGGGGAATATGAATCCTAAAGTCCCTGGGGATTTAAATGTATGTGAGGAGCCATAAAAATAATGGCAATCAGGTTCCTCTCCCTTTGGTTTATCTTTCTTCCCAAATAAAAGGTACACTCACGCTCATGCTACAGTATGAGCTTTGCATGACTTTGAAAAAAATGGAAATGTGTAGAGGGTCAGGTCTGATCCCAGGAAAGGTGAGTTTTTTTTATTAGGATTTCCATGAACTGTTTTCTAGTAGATGCAGGTTTTTCAGGGCCCAAAAGTGTCAAATCTAGGTTTTTAATTATTTTGTGCTCTCTGTGGAATTTATTTCCTCAAGAATAAAATGCCAAGAGCCGGGCGCAGTGGCTCACATCTGTAATCCCAGCACTCAAGAGGCTGAGGCAAGAGGATTATTATGAGTTCGAAACCAGCCTGAGCTACAAAGTGAATTCGAGACCAGCCTAGTAAGACCATGTCTCAAGAGAGACAAAAATAAAATAAAATAAAATACCATGCAAATAGGAAAGTTATTAAAAGTCATTTGATGTAAAATATTACCTGCACTAATAGAAACTGAATCCATTGTATTATGTTTGGTTAACACTACAACAGCAATTTATTTTTCAGGGTTTTCATGTGCCTGGGCTTTTATGACCTATATAAATCAAAGATAATATAAATGTCTTTCTTAAAAAATGTGGAATGTTTTGGCAAATTACAGTTTAACTTTCTTGAACTATTTTGTCACATATTTTATGAACATTGATTTTAGCTTGTTTTCTTCCTTGAAATTTCATACCAAGTGTATATAGGAAATTTTACTAGATCAGATTGGAAGGAATTTTTATTAAGTATTTCCATCTTGTTGCTCTGGATATTTAAGTGATGTGGGGACCTCTGGTGGCTTAGTTTATTTTTCCACTTTAAAGAAAAACTGAATGGTCAGCAAGCTACACGTAGGATTCTAATTGGAAAGGACCTTAGAGATCATCTAAAGAGAGTTCATCATTTGCCAGGAGAAGGATCTGAGCCCTGTAAAGGTTATATATCTTTTCTAGGATCACTCAGCAAAACCAAAGCCAATTACTCTCTCTGTAGTATGCTATTGCTTCCTTGGAGAATAAGTTAGTAAAATAAATGTATGCTATTCTGTACGTCCTAAATACTTACTGTTGAAAATATTTCTTGTATCCCAGCTATCTTCTGCATCCTCACTCTAGTGCCGGTCTCAGCATTTTTCAGGAGGCCATTACGGTAGTCGCCAGGTTTTGCTCTTAGCCTGTCTCCCTGTGGGGTGCTCACTCCCTACCACTCAAGTCACTATGCAAAAACTGTGACCTGAGCTTGTCACTCCCTTGCTTACTCTTCATCTCTGAGTCACCAATGCCATAGGATTCTTCACATGATTAATAAGATTTCAAAACAGATCCATTTGAAAAAAAAAAGATATTTCTTATACAAATCTTTCTTTTTCTTTCAAAACATTGCCCTGCCACTGATGTGTGTAGATGACCTTGGCTATGTTGTTTAACCTCTTCAAGCCCCATTCTTCACCTGTAAAATGGTAAACTTGCCTCAGGGGATTACTGTGAGACATAGTCAGCTAAAGACTGTAGTATAAAGGTACATAGCACATAGTAAGTGTTTGATAGATGGTAGCTCTTTTTGTTGGCTTAGCTCTTTGCTTAATAAATTTCTGCTGTACTGCATGGAGAGCTTCTGGAGAACAGGACTTCACTACCACGTTTCATAAACTAGTGTAGTGCCTAGCATGTAACAGGCACTTAAGTATTATTTGCTGAGTGTAACTGAGCCATTATATCTTAAGCAAGTAGTTTACTCATTGTAAACTCTAATTCTTTATGATAAAAACAGGAGGAATTGAAATAACGCATATATTACACACTTAGCATGTTACCTGTTTATAGTTACCTGGCACTTAAGCATTATTTGCTGAGTGTAATTGAGCCATTATATCTTAAGCAAGTAGTTTACTCATAAAAACAGGAGGAATTGAAATAATGCATATATAACACACTTAGCATGTTACCTGTTTATAGTTACCCTGACACCTTGGTTTACAAATTTAATTCTTTCTATGATTGGTCATGAGCTGAATCAGATTTCTCTATTAGGGCAACATTGACCCTAACCATTGAATTTGATTTGGTTCATGAACAATTCAGTTTATGACCAGGATTGTGGAAAGAATTAAATTGTGAACCAAGGTACCACTTATAATTCAACGCATGGTAAAAATCATGCTTATCCTTAAAAATTCATGATAACGTATTGGCTGTTCTATAGGGCACCTTCTACAGAATTAGCTCTTCTGTGTATACCCTCTCCCCAGGCACCACCTGCAGCTTTGGCTGCATGTTTCTGCCCATGGCGTCATTAATTATTACCTACCCATGGCTTTCCATACTCCAGAAAGATGGTTATTGGGGAAAATAAGGTGTGAAAAACTCTGGGCTGAACCCAGAGTTCACTGGGTAAGTTAGTAAAGACACTGGGTAAGTTAATGAATCTTTTCGGTCCCATCTATAGTTGAGATCATAAGGGTAGTGATACTCAGCATAAGGTTGTTGATGCGTTAATCTGTCCTACTAAACTATGGGTCTTCTTTTGAGTGGGGAAAATTAATCTTGACTGGAATATTTTAGGAGCCCCAAAATGTGTAATGACTTAAATATGGCAGCAAAAGCTTGTCAATGTTAGAAAACCGTAACTCCAAACAAGAAGAATACGAATGAGGCACCATAGAATAGCAGATGGAGAAAAAAGTAAAATAAAAAATGATAAAACAAAATGCAGTGTTAAACAAAAACTAGGAAACCAATACTAAAAATTTTTAAAGTAGAAAAATAATAAGACCAAATTCGATCAAATAATAAAAATATGATTCCTAGTGAAATGGCTAGACAAGATAGAACTAGAAAAAAATAAAAATAAACAAGAAAAGAAAATGAGCATTTCACATAAAGGAGTGGAAGCTGAGAAAATACCGCTCTGAGAGTATATTAGTAGCTGAAGATTTGTGACTTCCAGAATTCTAGACACTGACTCATTTTACCCTCAGGACACCCAGGGCAGAGGGTGATCAGAGACCTTGTTTTAGAGTTCAAGGGGCAGTTTAGCAAAGTTGCCATACAGGCAGACACAAGGCTTGGTTGCAGACTTTCTTAGTTCAACTGTATTAAACTATGTTCTAGGAAGGTAGAGGATTAAACATATTGATAGGTTGTAATTTAATTTATTCAGTATTTAATGTCTTAGGACTAAAAATCATTATGGAGATGTATATTTGTCTTTCAGTTTATGCCTGTTCAGGTACCAAGTGATGAAGAAATAAAGAACCCCATTCTTTTTGCCAGTAGAGTCCGGAATTTAATGGCAGAGTAAGTATCTGTATGAGCTTATGCCCAGTAAATACTTTGAAAACTTATTAGTAAATGTCACTTAACATAGTTTTAAGGCATTTTTATCCTTCCATGAGGGTCTTACTCCCCAACTCGTTTTAATCAGTAATGTGGCCAGGGACGCAGTGAATCATTGTTTAATTATTTCTCCAACTGCAGCCCCTAACTAATGGAGATGCATCTTTATCAGATAGATGGAGGAGGTGTGATAATCAGAAGAGATCAGGCAGTGCCTTCCAAAGGTGAAATCTTGCCAACTGTCGGGTCACTGTGAGATAAAGTGTGTGACAGTGTCAATAGTTCCTTATTAGTCTGGCCTTCTGTCCCCTCAGCTCCATCCAGCTACCTAAGGGAGGGTGTTTCACAGGTATTAATGATTATAGCACTAAAATGAAGAAGGTTTGCCAAGGGAAAAGATGAAGGGAAAAAGTTACCCTTATGAAGGAATGGGTATAAATTTAAGATTTAGAAATTGCAAAATATAATATACTTTCCCACATGTAAGGCGGGTTTAACTCACTAGTGTTGTGATTAGATAAATTACCCACTGTCTTGTAGTGAAAGAATGTGTTATACCAATACTACCACCCAGGCAGCCTCAGGACCCTCCAAATGTGCACCCTTTCCCCAGGCACTGCCTCCCTCAGTTGCGCCCCCTGGAGGAGGTTTGGTGATAATAGGCCAGCAGTAATTTTTTTGTTATTAAAATTTCAATAGGAATTTCGATTTTAGCTTCAGAGCTGAATTTGGTCTTGTAACCAAATTTTTAACATATACATATATAAATGATACATATCTATATCATTTGTATATGATATATATGTCACATATGTATCTTAATATTTTATAATAAAATACATCTTGTTTTAAAATAGAATGAATATTTAACCAAAAAAATGTTTTACTACTAAGTATGCTTTATCTAGTGTTTAGGTCAACTACAGAATTTGCTTTTATATTATTTTCTTGCATTTCTTTCATTATTTTCATACTAGTTTATGTTTCAAAGAACAGAAGAACTATGATAAGTATTAGGAACTGATAAAATTTATATCAGACATTTTGGTTTCCCAAAATGTACCTAAAAACAGAGAAGGAGTTTGGAGAGGTGTACTGGCCTAACACGAAGAGTAAAACAAAAATTGTATAAACTACATAAACTTGAACATGTTCCCTTCAAAATTTCTCCTCATGTGTGCAATTGGAGCTAAAATTATTACCTTGCTTTTCTCATGATATTGATTATTAATGAGACTCAAGCAGGAAAGGATATGATGAAAGTATTTGCAAGTGGGAAGGAGCAGAGTAGAGGTCAGGCCATGGTGACCCTATGAGTGCTGCTAATCAGTATTTACCATGTACTGTGGAAGGCCCTTCGTGAGTGTTTTCTAGCATTACTCACATAGCAGCTCTCAGAGGTAAGGAAATAGACTCAAGAAGGTAGACAGTCTGCCTAAAATTATACCAAGTGGTAACTGCGCTCTGACTTAGATTCACATTTCCCGTTACCAAAGCTCAAGCTCTTAGCTATTATGCTGCACTGTTTAGTATTATAATTCCTGAAATATTTTATAGTTTTATTTTTCATCTTAAGTACTATTATAGTAAAATATTTACTTTTCAGGAATAGGCCACAAAACCTATTTTAGATGAAGAAAAGTATTGTTTTGGTTGCAGTCATTCAAAATTTAATGCTCCTTTCAATGACCCAACAAAGTTAAATACAGTTGAAGGTGCGATTTTGTGGTTTTCACTGAATATTTGTGAATAAAACTTTAGTAAAGAATAATGGTTAGGAAATTATTTCATGTATTGTGCCACTTTTCTTCTTGATACTGAGTGGTTTTTTCAGTTTTTTATTAATGCATGTTATTTCTAGATGTTCCATAACATTCAGTCTCTGAGAAGTTGTGAGAGAAAGAATTATACTGTCCTTTGAGAACAGAGGTCAGTAGGTCTAGAAGAAGTATCAGTTTAGCGTCAGCTTATTTCAGTACTTTTAGAAGACTGTGGTTAGAAGGTTGACTTTTAGTTATAAAAATGCAAAAAAATAATTTTGAGTAGATTTTTCACTTGGAACATGTACAAATGCCATGTATCGGTTTAAAAACCTTTACAGACATTATTTTGTCCTTACAATACCATTATGAAGTACAGTAATTATTCTGAGGTACAGATGAAAACAATGAAGCTTAGAGTCAAATACTGAAAGCTCCACATCTGGTAAAAGACCTAGTTAGAGCTTGAACCTAAGTCTTTTGAGTATTTTCCATGAAACTATTAACTATTATTGTTGTTCTTCTTAAAGCACTAAGCAAAAATTATTACCTTAATAGACAGAAGTATGCAGGCATGAAAAGTTTTACTTGAACCATTGCACGTCTGTGAAGAATTAGAGAAACATGAATGTTTGGCAAGAAAAGCCATAGTCACTGAACTAAAAAGTAGTAAATACTTTTTTTTATTGACTAATGTTTGCTGATTGTCTCAGGCTTACTGAAAAATCATTACTTAAAAAAAATGAATTTCAGGGTTTTTTAAAAATATTTTCAGAGCCCTAGGAATCCCAGTAACAGATCACACCTACGAAGATTGCAGACTGATGATCTCAGCAGGACAGCTGACATTGCCTATGGAAGCTGGACTGGTAGAATTTACTAAAATTAGCCGGAAATTGAAGTAAGTGTACTTTAAAAAACTGCACTTTCATAAAAGTTTTCAAAAAGAATCTGAAATCGTATTATATTTATTTTCTCCTGCTGTATTATTGCTCAACTCTAGGACCATGTGGTGTTTATAAAGAAAGCCAGGATTGTACTTATTTAGCTTTTTGCTTTTTCCAAAACTAGTTAGCTCAAAGATATGTGCACCAGCCACAGGGTGAAAAAAAGACATAGCTGTAAATATGGACCCACATAGAGTCTCTGTTTGGAAATGACTCAAGAGTACTTGGTCGCCAGGCGTGGTGGCTCACGCCTGTAATCCCAGCACTCGGGAGGCTGAGGCAGGAGGATGGTTGAGAGTTCAAGGCCAGGCTGGACTACAAAGAGAGCTCAAGGCCAGCCTGAACTTCATAGCGAGACCCTGTCTCAAAAAGACAAAAAAAAAAAAAAAAAAGAGTACTTGGTCAGTCCTGTGGCCTTTTTTTTAAAAAAGGTAACAAAAACAGAAAGGATAATGTAAGTACGTTATGCTGACACAAGGTGGTCAGAGTTTCATTTGTGAAAAATTTGTATAATAGCAACTCTGTTTGTCACTGATCATTAGACACTTAAAATCAAACTTTTTTTCTTTGTATCTTTTTTTTAAGGGCAAATGTACCTCTGTGCGTGATGATACAGTTTAAGCCATTTAGAACGTTCCCTTTGAGCTTTCTTGTACAATAGGGAAATAACCCTCCAAATCCTGCCTTGCTACGGTTCATTCTGTTGCTCCACTCTAATTAGGAATTTGCAGAACTTTCTGATTTAATAGACCTTAACATCCTCCCTAGGAAGTTACTGCAGAACAGTTACTATGATCTAAGTTCAGTATTAAATAACAGAAATAATATTATGATAAATGATATAAACAGCATCATTTTGATATCTTCTAGGTAACAAAAATAATTTTGCTTTTATTTTGGTATTATGTGTAAAATATTTCCATAAATTTGAAAAGTGGGGCTAGCCATTGAAATTTAAATATATGTTAGATCACTTGGTCAGTTAGATGAGGCCCTGGCAAGATGTTGGTGTAAGCTACAGTACATTTTCCAGTATTTATTTATTTTTCTAACTTATATAGAGGAAGTGTATATAGTCTAATAAATATCCCCATCACAACCTTTTTTGAACTATGAGGTCAATATTGCCTTGAGAACAAGATTTGAATACAGGATTCATAACTTTTTGTGATAACTCAGTAAGTATTGTTGATTAAGTCATGTTTAGGGTGAAAGTTGCTCATTTTTTTCCTCATAATTCATTTATTATTTTACTACACTGCTTTTTCTTATTTACTTCTGGGTTATTTATTTCTGGGATAAATATTTGGGATATTTATCAGATGTATTGAAAAACTGTTAAAAACTAAATGCTTTGCATATGTGTTCCATGTGTACTTTTAAGTACCCACTTTATTCTTCTTTTCAAATTTAGCACATATTTTCCCCTAAAAAAAATTAGTGAAACAGTGTTCACAAGATGTTCATATGCATCAGAAAGGACTAGTAACATTTATTTATAATTTTTGGCTTAGATTAGATTGGGATGGTATTCGTAAGCATTTGGATGAATATGCCTCTATTGCAAGTGCCTCAAAGGGAGGAAGAATTGGAATTGAAGAATTTGCGGAGTATTTGAAATTACCTGTTTCAGATGTCTTGAGACAACTTTTTGCACTCTTTGACCGGGTAGGTTAAAACTTAATCTTTAGCATTTTACTCTGCCAGTCCCTATAGGATACAAAGTAACATGGCAGGTGTTCAAGAACTTGTTAGGTTAATGTTAGAAGAATCAGGGCTGGGCTTGTGCTTTAATTGCATGACTTAATTTTCTCCTTAATATGAATAATTGTGTGTGTGAATGTGTGTATAGTAATAATCATGACAATATCTGTTTCTTTTAAATACCATGTCATAAAATAAATATTGTGGCCATATGCCCACATATATAGTATGGAATGGGAAAAATTTGTATATCAAAATTTGTACACTGATGATGTGAATGGTGGTGTTCTATTCTGAAGATTTCCGAACTCTCTCTAAATATATAAAGACCAAATAGACTTTATTTTCAAATAATTTATATTTGCAATTCTTTTTTCTTTCCTTTTTCTTTTTTCTTTTTTCGATACCGGGAATCAAACTCAGGATCTCATGCTTGCCAGGAAGGTGCTGTGCCAGTGAGCTAAATTAATTCTCAGCTCAAAAAATGTTTTATAACAAGGTTTCAAATAAGTTTATTGTTACTTGTGAACATGTAAATATGCACAATTTCCTAATTGTATTGTGAACTGAATTGCCCTTGGAAAAATGTGTCAAGATTTCAAGTTCTCCATTTTTTAACTTGTTTTTTGATATATAAAATTAATAGTAAAATATACATACTTGGTTACAATTCTTACAAATGCATAGACACATCTTACTACATTCAAGATACAAGAGTTGTAAAAATAATAATATGATGATGATGAGGAGGAGGAGGAGTTCTTTGAAGCTACCCATGCAGTCAAGCCCTTCCCCTACCTGTAATCCCTGCCAATCCCTGGTCTGTTCTCTATCCCTGTAGTTGGCATTTTACTACCATGTAAATGGGATCATGTACTATTTTAGTCTTTTGAATGTGGTTTCTTTCACTTAGCATAATGCATTTGAGATTCAGTAATGAATGTATCAGCAATTTGTTCCCTTTTATTGGTGAATGGTATCCCATTATGTGGATGTACTGTAGTTAATCTATTCTTCAGTTAAAGAACATTTGATTTGTGTCCAATTGGGGTCAATTATGAATATAGTTGTAAGCATTCATGCATAGGTTTTCATATAATGTAGGTTCTAATTTCATTTTACTTGTGTAAATGCTTAGGAGTATGATCTCTGTATTTTACCTAAAGATTTTACATTTACATTTGTTCTGAAGGATCATTTTGTGCTATATAGAGTTCTGAGGCAACTATTCTTGTAACAGTTTAAAAATATCCTTTTGCCATGAGCTCTTCATGATTTTACACCCTCAGTGGTCCCTGCTATGGTATTTTGTCCAGAAGTGGTTGTTTTTTTATGTTGTTCAGAAATGTTAGTTGTAATTGAGAGAGAGGGAGAGAGAGAGAGAGAGCAGCTAAACTGGGCTTGTTCTATTTTGTCTATTAGAAGTCCCAGTTCTCTATTAACCACCAGAAAAAATCTTTTGCAAAGAAATTATAGCTCAGTGACAGAGGAAAAGGCTTTTTTTCTAGAGAACTCTACTGTTCTTTTTGTGTTATTTTGTGATCTCATAGATGAACTATTCTTTAACATAATGCTGTAAAGCAACTTCTATATATAGTGCCAGAGCCTCTCTTCTGGGCTGGCTTACAGCACATAAATAATTTGTCCCCCTGCATAAAATGACAATGTACCAGTGCCACAGTATTATTGTAAAGTATAATGAATAATTAAGGAGAGGGAATGTAAATTATTGTATGGTAGCCCTGAAAGTTGGGAAATTTGAGGTATATTTTCACCTTTATACCCACAGGTCTTTCTCTGAGATTTATATAGCAACTTTTACTATGGCTCTAGAAACCAAGCAGTGAATCTTAAATAAAATCTCTCTGTTTGAAACTGGTGACAGGAAGAAATAGAAAGACGTATTGTAGGTGGAGAAATGGGAAGAGATATGAAATAGAGACAAAGGAGGAAATTTATAGCATGTCTTAGGCATCATGTTCACAAAGATTTTTAATCAAAATTAAAAACAGTATCTGCTAAGGTTGCACTGTCCTTCAGTTGTCTGTCATAGGCGGCAATTATAGAAATGTTAGGACACCAGTTTTGTCTCCTGATGACTGAGGATAGCTGCCAATAGCCTCATTGTTTCTGTAGCACTTTTAAGTATAGGAAGATTTGGGAATCGGGAAGGGAGGTGAAGCAAGGGTGAAAAGCAAGTCAATTCAGTTAACTAGATTGACTCACTGTGGACTAGAAGAGAGACTGTGGCTAGAGGCAGATTGGAGACTGGTCCTTTGGTTAATCACATTTCCCCGTGGATTGCTTCAGTAGGCTCACATATCATTTGGAACTGTTGAGTTTTCTTGGCTTCTTTGTGTGGTAAAACATAGCTGTAGATACGAACCATAAGCTGGTGAGGGGAAGGGCTGATGTGTGCAGAGTTGAAGTGGGTAGCTTTGAGACAGCCTAGTATGGCTTGAGCTGGGTTCCTTGGTAGCTCACAAAGGTATTTCCTTGCCCCAGCGGGTCAGCACCAGTGCCTGCTGGATGAGTATTTCAAAATAGTGGAAAACTTCGCTGCTGAAAATGCTTTGTAAGCGGGAGAAGGAGTAACCAGTGTGTGTGACAGGCTGAAAACATTCAGCTTTGCAGTGAAACTGAACTGTGATATGTATGTGAACACTGCCACTCCCAGCAATGTCAAGGATAAGGGAGCCACAAGAATAAGGCCTTCTGGTACCATCAGCTATTCCATCTGCATGGATAGAGATTTGGATATTGTGCAGAGTGGATGTCTCATTGTGTCAATGAAGTGTGGCCACATATTCTATGCCCAGTGCCACTGAGACTCCCTGAAAAATGTTAACACTTGCCCGGTTTTTAGAAAGATCAACCCCAAGTGGTACCACCCCATTTATATATGATGAGCTCTGACTCAGGAGAAATGGGTGGATGGATGCTACCTGCTTTATTTCCTAAACTCAACAAGATAATATTTGATATATAAAGTGCTGTTTCCTTTCCCACCCCTTCTTAGATCCTTCTGTTGTCTTCATTTTGGTGCTATGGAGCTTCACCTAAAAGTGCTGCTGGCTGACTGCCACCTGTACTCCCCTGGGGTGGCCCAGTCCCAAATTAGAAGGGGAGTCAGGCACCCAGGAGCTAAGGATTGAAGCTCTGGCCTTTCTGGAGCTGTGTAGCAAGAAGTTTCCCTCTTGGAAGGCTCACCCAGCTCGCCTACGAGCATGATCTTCCAGGCATCTAGCAGTCCATCAGTCGTCTGCCTGTCATGCAGTGACTAAACCAGACCCAGCCCAGTTGGCCCAAGGATCCCATTGCAGGAGCAGCCCCTAGACATTTTTCCCTCTAGAGTCAGAGGTGACCTGTGATTCTGCCTGCACTTTACCATTGATGAACATTGTTCTCTTCAAACCATGAGGACCTCTGCAGGATAGTCCCAGTTTTCTAAGAACAAAAAGTATAATAAAGCCTATTGTCTCCCATTTCTCAGCAGACAGGAGACAGCACCATCAGCTCCTCCTCAGAACCTCCTCAGAGCTGCTGCAGAGCCATGCACACCTTGCCTGTCTACATGCCAGCCATTTGCAGGAACTTTCTCATGCCTTGAAGTCCTCCACCTGGCATAGAACATGCAGGCCAGGGGCAGGTTTTTGCCTGGGTGTCCTCACTTCTCTGATTAAAAGCCACCCTGCACTGGCCATGTGCCCTTCAGCCCTCCAATCCTCAGTTCTCACTGTCTGATGTTGGCCCACATGACCTGGCATTGGGGCACCCTCTCCTACCAGGGGATACTTATTTCCAAAGATGCTCTTCAATTGCTCCTTAGGTTTTGGTTGTCTCTCCCAGCAGAACCCAACTCATAGCCTCTGCTCCACCCACAAGTGTGCAGCACTTCAAAGCCTCTCAGGGACAGGAGAGTTACTGAAGCCAGCTCTGAGGGCACCAGGACTTGGGCCTGGTAGGGAGGGGCCATGCAGGGCCAGCTTACCTCTCTGCCACTCTTTCCCCCTTCCTCTGAGGGTTTCAAACCAAGCCAGTAGCTGTTTATATGAAGCTCCTTCATGGTGGGGGCGGGGTGGCTCCTGCTTTGCTAACTGACTGACCTTCTGTTTCCCCTTCTCAAGGAGCAGGGACTCAGCCTGAAATTCGCTTTAATGGGAACTGAAGGAGTGTCCCTCATTCTGTGTGAAAAGAAAAATGGTTTATTCTTCATTCTGACTTAAACAAACAAACAAACAAAACCTCTTTGTCTTAGTTCCAATTTGTTTGAATAAGTAATAGTTTTTTCCAGGAAGTGAGAGGATGGGAAAGTCAGACTCCTTCACTGTGATGTGGTAGGCCTGCCCTCCATGTGGTCATCACAGCCACCAAGTCTGCTCTGGGTTTCATGGAGATGTTCTTGTTCCTTTATGATGGTTGCTAGACTGGAGGACCAGGTGACTATGCAGCCATCAACTCATAAATATGGTGACACCTATTTAAAAGTTTATGTTTCATTCATAAATATAACATATTTGGTTGATTATAAAATTGTATTCATCCTCAACTGGATTGGGAAAAGAATGTATTTTGGGTCTACTAATCAGTAGCTGGAAACTAGGAAAAGATCTCTGTAAAGGAAATCACTTTTCTTTCCTCAGTGTACACAGTTTGAAACTTTCTTTGTTATGTTTAAACTGTATCAGTGAGCATCAGTTCTGGACTCCTGCTAGTGTTAAAGGTGAAAATAAAACCATTAGTTTGAACCGGGAAAAAAAAAACCCAGAAGCTAGTTTATAAAGTGTTTTTCTTTTGATTTTGAACAGACTAGAAGATTGAGGAGATAGTCTGGAGGATTAGTGATCAATGCATTTGAGCTCTCTTCTTCCTCCCTTTCTCCCCTGCCCTTCCTCTCACCCTCCCTCTCTGTCTCTGTCTCTGTCTCTGTCTCTGTCTCTGTCTGTCTCTGTCTTTCCCTCTCTCTCCTGACCTGCATGTCTGTGCCAGTGAAGACGGTCTTTGTTTTGAAAAGCAGAGTGAAGCAATTGCTGCCACACCTTGTTCACATGCCCACTTTCATGCTTGTTTTCTCAGTCAGCTTAAGTGCTTGAGCTGGGGAGTGTTTCATGAGAAAAGCAAGGAAGTTCAGCAGCTCCACAGTTTGTTTCTCTCAGAGTGGCTTATCTTGCTAAATTCAATGCTTGATGAGGGGCAGGGGTGGGGAAGGAAGGGTGGGAAAGAGAAATGGCCTGGCATTCCCTTTGCTATTTCAACATCTATAAATACTTGCAGTGTAAAACCCTTAGAAGCCCCTCCCATGCTCCCTTCTCACTTTACCCTAGTTTTCCCCTTATTAGTTTTCCTTTCTCCACCTTTCCCCACGTCTTTCCCTATGTAGTTGTGGTTAGAATTTGGGGACTGGAAAGAAGACCTAAATTCTCTCCGCCGTTACCTCACTCTCTCATCCCGGTGCCATTCTGGCTAGTCTACTTGAACTGCATGATGGTTTTGTCCCACTTGATCCTTTAAAAAAATGCTACAAGTTCCCTCTAACGTATTCTTCACATTCTTATATATTTGATTCTAGACAGTTTAAAGGTTCATAAAAAATGTGGCACTGATAATTCAAAGTGTGGCATAGTTTACCAGTTTGGATAAATTCCTGTGGAAATGTATCCTCTTTTTGAAAAGTGTTATCATCAATAACTAAACTTTTTCATCCTTGGGTTTAATTTCACTCTTTGTTTTCATAAATAAGTACTAAACTCTAGCTCAGAGCTTAATTGGGAATTAGTTAAATGTTCAAATGAATGAGAATTGTTTTAAACAATGGTTTAAAACAGTGGCTTTCCAATATTTTTATATTCATAATTCAAATTAAATATTAGGTGTTTTGTTAGTACCCTTGAAGGGATTTTAAGCCAGTTAATGAGATTTGGAAATAATACTGGCTAAATTAGAAGTAATTATAAAGCAGTCATTTTTATAGTTACAACATTGTCTTGCAGTGTGCTGTTGGGCAGACTTTGGATCTGACAGAAGTATCTTACATATCTATGGAATAGTCCTCAAATGTTTCAGTAAGCATGTAATATTTGCTGCTAGTTTATCAACATGCCATGTCCTCTGCTGCTTCTTGCTACTAGAGTGTCTTCCACACTATGTCTCTTAATACATTCAGTTTAGTAGTCCATCTTACTATTTCCTATTGCAGTATGTTATTTCCTGGTTGCAAGGCTATATTTCAGAGCTGGCCAAATTTTTCCATAAGTAAAAAGTACTTTTTACTTCATATGCTTTATGGTCTTTGTTGCAAGTATCTTATTCATATCTGTAATGTGAAAGTAGCCATAAAGAATTGTAAATGAAGAGTCATGTTTGTGTCCCAATGAAACTTTATTTACAGAACAGGTGTCAGTCTGCATTTGACTCACTGACTGTAGTTTGGGAATCTGTGATATATTCCCCAAGTGGATGAACATAAAGTATGCTCGAGGACTGGATTGAAAGACTGAGGTCCGTGTTTGCAGGGAACATTTTAATTTGTGGGACACTCCAAAGCAGATCTCTTTAAATCTTCGTTCTTGAGTAATCTGCTATTAATCTCTTGTTAACAACCTCCCACAGTTCTAGTTAGTGGTTTATTACTTATCTTTACAAAGAGGAAAAGAATGAGGAGATTGATTTCTAATTCTTCAGTTATAGCCTCTCATGAGCTCACTCTTTGCTTACTAAGTACCACAATATATATAAAAGACTACTGTGCATCACAATTTAGATGGCTACATTGTCAGTCCGTAAAGCAATTTGACAAAATGTCATGATTTTTCCCATTTCCGCTATCTCGTACTCAGCAGTTCTGTCGTTTAAATATTAGGCAGAAAAAGCTTGTGTAAGCCAGGTTTTGGGGCTATTATAAACTTTTGTAGATATTTTATTACTATTTCATCACTTGGAATGAATGTGTTTCTTTATCCAAGTTCTTATCTGCACTATTCTGAGTATTAGTTCAAATGTAAGTCTTGAGTGCCAGTAATAATAAAAGAATCCTTGCTTTCGCCTTCTTGTTAAAGGAAGAATTGTGCAGTCTTCTATAGGTTTTTTGATCATGCTGAAAATTAGGACAAGACATTTAATGACTAGAAGTATACTATAAAATCATCTACTTTTTAAATTTTTAGTTTAGTTTTGGTTATTAGAAATACAAAGATCAATAATACAGTTACGTGTGAAGAACTCATCTTGATTCCAATCCTAGTTAATCAAGATTTGCTATATGGATTCTACTTTATAATGCATATCATACAAGTTTTAGAAAAATTTGTAACTTTCCTAGTAGGACTGATGAACTTTTGAATTGTCCTGAAAACTTGGTAATCCTATATGTCTTAGCATTCCATATTAGTTCTCAGATCCAGGACATTTTAATTGTCATTATACTAGAACATAATTGGACATGAGAATTATGTGCTTTACTTTTGGGTTCTCATTACATGTATAACTGAGAGATGACTGGAAGAAACAGAAAGATTACAGTTCAAACTTAGAACAAGTGAGCAATTACAGACCTCCTCCACGAGCATAAGGAAGTAAAGAACAGGGCTTTGTAGAGAACAGATTCTGTCAGACTGATTTGATTTTCCCCCTGACAGAGTGACAGTCTGAGGTGATAAGGAAAAAATTAGATATTACCTACGCAGAGTCTAGAAAGGATTTTTATTTCACCAATGTGGCATTCTTTTTTTTTTTTTTTTTTTTGGTACCAGGGATCGAACTCCCAACTGTGCGCTTACAAGGCAGGCACTTATGCCCCTGAGCTAAATCCTTGGCCCCCAACATGGCATTCTTATCAACATATTAGGGATTTCAGGTCCAGATCAGGTTGGAGTTGGTTGAAAACTGCAGTTGACATAAGCGTCACCCATAGTGTGAATTTTGAGCCCTATATAAGACCAACCAGGTTCACTTTCCCTGCCTCTTGGAACCCGGTTTAACATATTTGATAGTTTGCAATCAGAACAGTTTATGCTAAAGTGGAGATTAAAGTAAGTGAAAGCATCTTAAAAATTTTGGAATCAGACTCAAGATAATGATTGAATTAAATTATTAGGTAGCATTAAAAGACTTAGACCTTTTTATACATTATTTAGAAAACTGAACTCAACATAAGAATTACTCTGCTGTCTCTGTTTCATGGTACCTGAAAATCTGACTCTCAGAACTGTGCAACTAATAGAATTTTTGGTATCAAATTCCCCATCCTCTTCATTTTGCATGAGGCTGCTAACCCAAGAAAGAAAGATAATGGCAGTTAATTGCAGGACTGTATTGTTCTTACTACAGGCTGTCACTCCTGACTATTTTTTAAAAAATACTTTAAGTCATATAGTCATATTTTAACTATCATATAATTCATTTTAAGCACACAGTTCAGTGATTTTTAAATAAATTTGTCAAGTTGTGTAACCATCATTCTCAATCAATTTTAGAACATTTTCATCAACCCTATATGTGTCATCAATTCTTATTTCATTAACTATGAATTCTGGTCACCTAAGTATCTCTGAGCCCTAGGCAGCCACTCATCTACTTTTGACTCTATAGATTTGTCTCTTCTGGACATTTTACATACATGAAATTGTCCAACATGGTTTCTTCTGTTGGCTTCTTTCGCTTAGCATAGGCTTCCAGATCTATCCATGTACCATGGATTGGTAATTTCATCCCATTTTATTGCTGAGTAGTACTTCTTTATTTAGACATATCAAATTTTGTTTATCCATTTATTAATTGGTGGACATTTAGGTTGTTTGCGCTTCAGGCTTTACGAGTAATGTTGCTGATAACACTCATGCATTGTTTACATTTCAAGCTTAATAATTTTGTCCCCTAAATTGGGGTTAAATTGGGGACTTTTCTTCTACTCATGTTCTCCAAATCTGGACAGTAGAGTCACTTCCAGGTAGGAACTAAAGTTGTTATTAATGTTCTAATAAGTAACCACAGGGGGTTAAATAGTCCAGAGAAGAAAAGGGTTTCTAATCTAATAACAGTCTTTTATCCTATGATGGCTTATGGGAAACTATTAGTCAAATGCCTTCCTTCTTCACATAAAATAAATAAGAACAATTGGATTTAAGCTGCAGTGCATAGCCCCTTCAGATAGGCATAAGGAAGCACATTGTATATGACAGTGGATGCTATCAAGCTAATTTGCAGTATTACAAAAACAAAGCCCATATAATTTCCTCTGACAGAAGTGTATATGAATGAGTTTAAATCCATCTAAGACCAGATGGCCTCTGTGATCTCCTAAAAGCAAAGTAGTCCTTTGGTGGGACTTTTTTCTGAACATCCTTGGTTTTCAGAGGCCCTTTCACTATGTCCATGAGAAATAAAGCCAACCACCATAGAGTTTTACACAAGCCATTGGCTGTGATAGAAGGCAGTAAGTCGTGCTTCCATGTGCTAAGGAAAAAACAGTGTGTTCTCACTGCTCTTCTTTCCCAGAATAATAGCTAGAATAGTCACTATTCAATCCTAACATTGTGTAGGTTCCAGAATACTTTCACATCTGATTTCCTTTAGGCTTACATTTGAGCCGTCAGTACTTTCGCAGTAATGTGTTGGGTAGGCTGTGTTGCATAGCAATCTGAAGCTTTCTCCAATCTGATTCCATTTTGTTGATATCTCTTTGTTTCCTACTATTCCCAGGAATAGACTGTCATCACATCATACCCTTCATCATCTCTTGAATACCAAATATCCCTTGGCTTCTCTGTGGTTTTTCTCTATTGTTCTTTTATATGCCTTTTTTATTTAGAGAGCCCTGATTCAGCTTGCACTCAGGCCTTTCTTTTTCCTCAGCAGAATTTGTTGCTCCACTTTTGACAACCAGATCAGTTTGATAATGTAATACAGTGTAGTAGCAGCATGATCTTGAATAAGTATCTAAATTTTTCTCAGTGTTCTTTCCTTATCTCTAATACTTTCATATCTTTTAGAGAAATTTTATAAAATCTGAATACCAAAGAGTATTAGATACAAATGTAAAAGATTAATATTACTAATAGAAATGTAAACATAAACATTAGCTTATAGTTAAAACCAGTCCTTGTGGGTCTCCTTGGCCCTTGAGTACAATAGTCCTGTTGTATTCACTGTCTTCTCCTGAGCACTGAGGCTGAGTCCTGACATGTAATGTATCAGATTGAATTGTTTTGAGGTAGTCAAGGAAGATACTATTTTCATCATTTTACAGATTTGAAATCGTGACCCCCCAAATGATAAGAGCTACAATATTTTAGACATTAAGTGCTAGCTACCTTTCCCTGAGTTCACTGATAGATCTTCCAAAGAACATTGATCACAAAAAAAATCAGAAGAGACAAAGTACCAATTGAGAAAAGGACTATAAATGAGTACTTTGATTAACTGCATGCTGCCAAAGTTGGTAATCTTGATGAAGTGGACAAATCTCTGGAAGTACACAACCTCCCCAAACTGAAACATGAAGTAGAAAATCTGTAGTTTTCTTAAACAGCTATTGAAAGAATTAACACCAATCTGTCTCAGACCATTCCCCAAAAATGAAAAAGTAGGGTGTTCCTTATGATTTGTATGAGGCCAGTGTTTTCCTGAAAATATAATCAGATAATGACACTACAAGAAAACTACAGAGGGCCCGGGATTTAGCTCAGTGGCTTAAGCTCTTGCCTGGCAAGTGTGAGGTCATGAGTTCGATCCCCGGTACAAAAAAAAAAAAAAAAACAGAACAAGAAAACTACAGAGAAAAATGTCATATAAATATTGATATAAAAATCCTTTAACAAAATGTCACCAAACAGAAATCAACCTCATACTATAAGGAGTGTACACCATTATCAAGCAGGATTTATTTGTATTATGCAAGTATTCTTTAATGTATGAAAATCCGATATAATGTACCACATTCATTGCCACAAGGAAGCAGAAAAATCACATCATCTCAGTTGATAAAGGACTTTGACAAAATTCATATTCTTTCAGCATACAAATATTCAAGCTAGGAAATGGAAAAATGTGCCTCAACATAATAAACATACATGAAAAGCCCACAGTTAGTGTCATATTTAATAGTGAGAAATTGAATTCTTCTCCTAGGTAAGGAATCAGAGTAGGATATCTGCTTTCACTTCTGTTCAACATAGTGCTAGAAGTCCTAGCCAGAGCAATTAGGCAACAAAAATAAATAAAAACTCTACATATTCCACCAAACAGACAAGGCCATGTTAGAACTAATCAGTGAATTTCACAAAGTTGCAGGATATAAAGTCAACACTGCATTTTTGTACACTAATAATGAACTATTTGAGAAATTAAGAAAATAATTCTATCAAAATACATCAAATAGAATAAACTACCGAGGAACAAACTTAATAAAGAAGGCTAAAATTGTGCATAGTGAAAACTTCAAAGCATTGATGAAAGAAATTTCAAACACAAATAAATGGAAAGATGTCGTATGTTCATGGATTACAAGGCTTACAATGTTAATGCAAGTTGAAATGATCCACAAATTCAGTGCAATCCTTATCAAAATCCCAAAAGTTACCTTTTATAAACATAGAAAAATCAATTCTAAAATTTATGTAGAATCCCAAGAGACCCTAAATAAACCAAAACAATATGGAAAATACAGAAAAAAATCTGGAAGTCTTACATTTCCTGATTAAAAGTTGCTACAAATCTACAGTTAAGCAAACCAATGAGATACTGACTTAAAGACAGACATGTAAACCTATATGTGGTCAAATAATTTTCTATAGCAGTATGAAGATTATTCAGTGGAAAAAAGAATAACCTCACCAAATAGTGCTAGAAAAATTAGATATCCATATATATTAAAAAAAATGAAGTAGATCTTTTCCTTACATACAAAGATAGACTCAAAGAACTAAACATAAGAGCTGACATTATAAAGTTTCTTAGGAGAAAAGCTTTATGACATGAGTTCTCAATAATTTCTTGGATGTTATATTAGAAGTGCAAATAATACAGAAAATAAATTGGACTGCATCAAAATTTAAAATTTTTGTGTGTCAGAGAACAGTGATAGCATAGTGTAAAGGTGACTCATAAAATAGTTGAAAATAATACACAGTATCTGATGAGGAATTAATACTGAAAGCTTAAAGAACTTCTACAGCTCAACAGTAAAAAAAGAAATAACCTGGTTTTAAAATAGTTAAAGGATTTGAATAGCTATTTCTCCAAAGAAGGTATTCAAATTGCCAATAAAGACATGAAATTATGTTCCACATCATTAATCATTAAGAAAAAGCAACGTAAACCATAATTAGATACCACTCTTCACCAGTAGGATGGTGATTTTTTTTTTAAACCAAAGCAAGAGCTAAAAGAGAAAAAAATAACAGGTGTTGGAAAGGATGTGGAATTATTAATTGGAGCCCTTGTGGGATTGTAAACTGGTGCAGTCATTGTGAGAAACAGTATGGCATTTCCTCAGAATTGTAAAAGTAAAATTATCATATAATCCAGTTATTCCACATCTAGGTACATAGCCAAAAGAATTGAAATCAGGGGATCAAACAAATGTGCATATACTGATGTTCATAGTAGCACTGACCACAATAGCCCAAAGGGGGAAAAAATCCAAGTGTCCACCAATGGATGAATGGAAAAACAGCATGTGGTGTATTTATGCATTAGAGAAGTATTTATCCTTATTGAGGAAAGAAAATTGTAACACGTGCTACAATGTAGGCGAACCTTTAAAACATGTTAAGTGAAATAAACTAGGCATGAAAGGAGAAATACTATATGATTCTAATTGTATAAGGTACCTAGAATGGTCAACATCATAGAGGCAGGAAAAATGGTAGTAGGAGGGGTAGTAAGATAGGAGACTAGAACTAGTTATTTAGTGGATGCAGTTTCATGTGGAGAAGATGAAAAAAGTTCTGAAAATGAAAGGTGGTGATGGCTGCAAAAGAGTATCATATATTTAATGCCCCTGAGCTTCATAATTTAAAATGACCAAGCTGATAAATTGTGTATTTTAATCACAGTTTGAATGTATTTTAAATTTAAAATCAAAAGCCACAAAAATGTATATACTCTAAGATTTCATTTACGTAAGATGCCTAGTCTGTGGTTTTACATGTGAGGATGCGCGTTACCCTTGGGAGAGGAGAGTAACCGGAAGATGTATGGAGAGGCCTGAGGTCCTGGTGAGGTGGGTCCCGTGACATGAATGTGGACAATTTATGAAATTCTTTGAGCTGCACATTTTCAACGTGCATATTTTTCTATATGTCTTACATGTCAGAAGGATCCCCAAATTGTTAATCATGGGATCCCACAGGAGATGCCCAGAAGCAGGATTTGTGGTAGTGTTACTTGAGGACCATACTTTTTTTTTTTTTTTCTAAATCCCTTTTGCAACTTTTTCTTAAGAACATTTGAGAATCTTTGCTAAAAGAAGGGGATTATGCATATCCTTCCAATGCCCAAGAATTCTTTAGTTCTACCCTTAAAACAGATATTATTTAGAAAGAAACTGGTGTTTTAATTAAATCACTTTACTTTTTGTTAGGAGAATACATGCCATCTTTTAGGTGCTAAGAAAGCAATGGCATATAGAAATGTATAGTTTTATATTTTCTATTGGAGATACTCTAATATGTTGTGCTATAACTTAGGGATATTTACTTGTAAGAGTGGAAAACAATTTTACGGAGGCCTCTAAATTATGGCAGGTGCTAGGACCTAGTGGAATCTGGCAGCCTCATTAGGAGATGAAGCATCAGCATGAGGCGTGGTACCTGACCGAGCAGGTACAGAAAAGCCAGTTCTTCCACATGTAAACCACTGAGACTCCTTTTCAGCTCTCTTCATACTGTCTCCAAGATTAACGCAGCCTTTGTCCTTGCTTGCTAAACTGAAAGCATGTTTCTAGCAAAAGCCTTTTTGGAAGGGGCGGATCGGGGTCTTGGAGAAGCTCTGGGCGGCCTTCTAGGAGGAGGAGGTCAAAGAAGAGGAGGAGGAAGTCTTGGAGAGATAGTAGGAGGAATTGTGAATTTCATCAGTGAGGCTGCTGCAGCTCAATACACTCCAGAGCCGCCCCCAGCTCCTCAGCATTTCACCAATGTGGAGGCTTCTGAAAGTGAGGAAGTTAGGCGGTTTCGGCAACAGTTTGCACAGCTGGCTGGACCAGACATGGAGGTGGGTGCCACTGACTTGATGAATATCCTCAACAAAGTGCTTTCTAAGCACAAGGAACTGAAGACTGATGGCTTTACTCTTGACACCTGCCGGAGTATTGTGTCTGTCATGGACAGTGACACCACTGGGAAGCTGGGCTTTGAAGAATTTAAGTATCTGTGGAACAACATCAGGAAGTGGCAGTGTGTCTTTAAGCAGTGTGATAGAGCCCACACTGGGTTTCTGAATAATTCTCAGCTGCGGGAAGCTCTGCAGGCAGCTGGCTTCCAGCTGAATGAACAACTTTACCAAATGATTGTTCGACGGTATGCTGAGGATGATGAAGGTATGGATTTTAACAACTTCATCAGCTGCCTGGTCCGTCTGGATGCCATGTTTCGTTCCTTCAAGGCTCTGGATAGAGATGCAGATGGCCTGATTCAAGTGTCTATCAGAGAGTGGCTACAGCTGACCATGTATTCCTGAAGTGAGCAGAGAACCAAGGCCTCCCTGGGGTCCAGCACTGGCGAAAACCTTCCCTCTCTGCCCACAGCCGCTGTCACTCTCCCAGCAGCTGGCATGTCCTGGAGAGCTTTCATAACCTTACTCAATGCTGATCGTTGGTTTCCTTTTACAGCTTAATTAAAATGTTATTAATGAAAATTGTTCTGAGAGATTTATGTATCAACTGTTTAAGATCTTTGTGTGTGTGTGTGTGTGGAGTAATGGGGTAGGTTTTAAAAGGTTGTTGCTTATTTAGTGAATGAATTCCAAAGAGTTGGAAACTTTTCATCATTGTGCCTGTTATTAGTAATAAAAATTTTAAGGATTCCTGGAATAAATCAAGAAAACACTTAGGAGATATATTTTTTCCCTTTACAAAGTATGAAGAAAAGTTCAGAATCTGTTTTTGTCATAATTTCACATCTGGTCTTTCTATTCTGTGAAGAAATGAAAAGTGCTTTCTAGGAAATCTTGTTTGTATAGAAACAGGTTCAGAAATGTGAAGTTAAGCAACTTTATGTAACTTTTTTTTTTAATGTTGAAGCAACTATCTAAAATTCTATTATTCTTGGTTCTGTTTTCTACTAAAGTAAACCTGTGCTAGTTTTGTTTTGATATATTTATAGAGAGAGGCATTGAGGAATAAAAGGGCATACACATGTGTCAAAAATATCTTTGGCTGCCTTAGTGAATCAAAATGATCACTCGTACACATATTTCATACAGAATAAGACATGCTCAACACTTGTTAGACAGCTAAGTTTTGTCATGTCTTGCTCTACTTGAGAGCAAGGAAAATTCTTTGGCTTACCCTTGAAAATTGCAGTCAGAAAAACAAATAAACATGAATGGTAATCAGTTAAATGGGATATAAAGCAATATACAGAACAAATATTATTGACTCTTATTGCAGTGATTTCTTGCTGTGGCTGCAGTTTAGGATCACTGGGAGAATTCTTTGGGAAGAATACCTGAGTCCCACTGCAAATAAGTTAAACATGTTTCTGTAAAGGTGGGGCCCATCAATGAATATTCCTAAAGTTTCTCTGAGGAGTCTAATAATGAGCATCTGAAGTTGACAGCCATAACTGTTTTAACGATGGCTGTCCCCCAGTGTTTTTCATGTGTGTCTCAGCTAAAACTGAGGCCAAGCAAGACAGTCAGTGTTGCCATTGTGAAGGAGAAGGGAGGGCACACTGAGAAACTGCCACTCCCAGACTGGACTAGCCTTGCCTTTCTCGTGTCTAGCCCTTAGTTTGATTTTATAATTATGGTACAGGCTGTTGTACGGGAGCAAGCGGAATCTAGGATCTTTATGCAAGTGAGGCTGCATTTGCAAGTGCTCAGCCCATGTGCTGCTGTTGAGCTGTTTTCCACCCTTTCTGGTGCTCTTTTAATACATTCCCTCTGTGCCAGGCTACTCTGAAGGGTCTTCTTGAGTGCAAAGATAAATTCTCTTTTCTTTTGACTCTTTCAGAGAAAGTTGTCACCATGGAAATGATATAACTGACTATTAAGAACCCCTAACTTCCTGTTAGAAACCCCCAGTGGAAACTAGGAGAAGTTGTCATTTGGCCTCTACGTTTACCATCATCACCATTACCATCATATAATATTTATGAAACATCATGCATACATAATTCTGAACTGTGCCAAGCACAGAAATCACATTCACTTCCCTCCAGGGGCTTGTAATTTAGCTTGGTCTGGCAAGCTACTTAGACCAGGTGTGGTTATATAAGCAGGAGGCTGCTGCCAGCAACCACGCATTAATATCAATCTCCCTGTTTTAGAATTAGCACAGGAATATGTCAGGAATGGGTGTAAGAGAAGAGCCAGGAAAGGTAGAAAGCTGCCAAGATGTCTTCTAAGGACTCAGAATATTAAGTTCATAATTTTAATTTTTTCACATGATTCTTAGGAGAAGCACAATTTGCAGTTGCATTTTTGTTTTGAACTTCCTTTTAAATATTTTGTAAAAGTTAAGATTATCGTCTCACTTGGCATGATATTATGTCTCTTGCTCCTCAAGTTGAAGGATTATCTGCTTTTATGATACTCACCCAGTGTACACATGGAGAAATTCCAGAAGTCACTTGAGTTTCTCTTCTGAATTTGTATAAAGTTTATATAAATTACCCCAGTCACCAGCATGCACAGTAGAAAATTCACCCCAAACTCTAGATTTATCCAAATAACCAAATCTTTGGCATTATGTAGAACCAGTAGCCTAACAAGTGGTTGGATTTTCATCTAATAATTTTTATCTGATAATTGCTGTTTGAAAGGCACATTTTCAGTGTCACAGAAAGTATTAACTGCCACTTTTTAAAAATGTCTCCATTTCTCCATTAACAGCTACCTGTATCCCAAGGCAAAGGTCTTTGATTCATCTATCTCATTAGTTTTAAATTTCTAACACTGAATTACAATCAGTATAATAGTTTAAAATAATAATAATAATAAAAATATGTGAAGTTGTACCATCTAAATTTTTAAATTTCAAAATGTGATTTTGAAAATGAACTTCATCTTTAACTTCATCCACTAAGGTCTATAACTTATAAAAGCAAGAAAAAAGCACTAAACCTTGTGCTCCTATACCTGAGAGCAGCAGACTTCCAAAAATATTCAAAATTTGTATGTCATCTTAAACATCACTTTAAAAATATTTTTGAGTAGTGTATGTATGTTTACACTTACATAGCAGCCTCCAAAATCTTAGTAAATAGTATTGCACAAGTACACAGGGTGGTGACTTAAAAATATTTGTAGAAACACCTGTGGAGCACTGATACTTAATTTGTATTGTTTGTGAAGAACTTTCAGAATTCTTTTAAAATGTTTATTTTTAATACTAAGAACTATATTAAGACAATTTAATAAAAAAACTGGTAATATATTTACGTATGTGGGTGGAAATATACTTGTAGTCAGAATATTCAGATAAAAAGTATACCTTTCCCTTGACTCTTAAAGCTGAGATTTACTGTATTTTAGTAATAATACTCATTTGGATTTATAAATTATCTTAAAAATTTTAAAAATTTCTCATGGTGGATTGCCGAAAAGTAAATTCTGTTTTATGTAAACATTTTAAAATTATTTTTAGGATGATTATTGCTCATTTGCAGAGATAGTATTATATCAGTTATCACAGAAAGATGAGAAAGTAGTCCTTATGCTTGGCAATTTACCTTTGCAACATGCGTTTAAGATTATATCCTTTTTTGTTGATTTTCTTCTAAAACGAAACAAATTATTGAAACTACTAATAAAAATAGTTTTATTAAGCTGAATGGGAGTACATTCTCATTTTTAACATTTAAATTTACAATCATGGACACATCCATGCTGTTTGAAAGACTATGGAGATAGCATGTTTCCATTTTCCTTTAACTACACTGCCCGAAAACCATATCCTTAAATATTGCTAGATTTAAGAAGTGTGAGTTCTGATTCCTTATGAATACAAATGTTGAATAAATCCAACTGCGAAACAACCTGAGAGCACTGATCTCTGCATTAAATTTACATTTCTCTGTCTGAAAAACGAGTTATGATGCTTGACTTGTATTATACATAGGGTTTGGTAGCATTGGATGTCTCACAATAAAGATTCAAACAAGTATTTCCAATCATACAGATAATCTAACTGTAATGAGCATACAATGTATTTTTAGATCTATTCTTTAGTACTTCTATTCAAAAGTTCTATATTGTTTAGTGGGAAAAACCAATTGCAGGAGAAATTTATCTATGATGAATAGTGTAAAGTCTCTGATTCAGAAAGCTCCTCAACCTCTAAGGCTCAGTAACAATAGCCCTCCACAGTACATTAAAAAGCTAGCTGGTGGGCTGGGCATGTAGCTCAGCGGCAAAGTATTTGCTTAGCATGCTCAAGGTCCTAAGTTTAATCTCCAGTACCCCAAAACGTAACAAAATGAAACAAAAAAGTGGCTAACCAGTGGTGGCAGAAAATGGAAAAATTGTTTTCCTTCAAACACTTCGTTGTCTAAAACCTCAGTAGTGATGAAATGCAGACATGGATTTTGGTAGTGGTTATGTTTATGTATCCATTTGTCAGTCAGACTATACACTTAAAATGGATGCACTGTATTTTATTGAATGTAAATGACACATCCATAAAGTTGATTAAAGAAAGAGAGAAAGAAAGAAAAAACCCAGGGCTCTTCAGTCTGGTTTTCAAACACATAAAAAAGTGGTGAAATGAATGCTTTGGTCCTACCAAGGATAAAAGTCTATTAGATTTCCCTAGAAGGCTCCATCAAGGCAAGGTTGAGCTCAAGAACTGCTACTGGAAGCTGAAGGACCACTTTAAATGGCCTCAGTTACAAAATGTTTATATTTATTGCTAAACAGAGCATATTGGGGGTTTTTGTTTGTTTGTTTTTTGGTACCAGGGTTTGAACTCATGACTGTGCGCTTGCAAGGCAGGTGCTTATGCCACTGAGCTAAATCTCCAGCCCAGAGCGTATTGTTTTCTTCCTTTTGAGTTGGGAATGAAGGGGAGGAGTCGCTTGCTATTCCATCTCAGTGAAATTTTTGTCCAGATGGACTCAGTGTATTATGATATTGAGCTGCAGGGCATAGAGGAATTTCAGTTTGCAGTGTGGCTCACAGTATTCCATCTAGTGGGCTTCCTAATTTATTTCTCTCCTCCTTTCACAGAATAATGATGGCAGTATCGACTTCCGAGAGTATGTGATTGGCCTGGCTGTCTTGTGCAACCCTGCCAACACAGAGGAGATCATCCAGGTGGCATTTAAGGTACTGTCAGTTCCACTGACAACATCTCAGTCTGCCTTGTAAACAAGTGTTGACTGTAAGTGTATCATTTGAAAATTGGAAGATCAGCTGTGACATTACAGGAGAATAATGTTATTAAGCCAGTTGCTACTGAGAATGAAGAAAACACAAGCATTCATTTAAGCAGAAAGGAAAGCAGCTGAGGTAACAGCATCAAGATTGAGGAGCAGGTGATTTAACAAATTAACTTAAAAATTATTTCTTTTCAGCCTCCTCATTTTGAAGCTCCCAGTAAGGCTTATAAATAAACACCACTTGTCACTACTTATCCTAATTCACTGTGTCAAAAGTTCTGATCTGTCCTTATTTTCTCAGCCTGGAATGTCAGAGATCATTTGGCTGCTGGGATTTATTTTGTCGTGAGGGTGTCAGGTAAACACCACCATAAATGTCCCAAGTTTCTGCCCTGCATATCTTCCTTTAGTATAATATGTATTTTCATAGCAATACAGAGATATAAGTTGGAAGAGGATGAATAAAATGAGTGTCTCTAGTCTCCAGCAGAGTTTAATAAAAGTTTGAATTGTGAGGTCTCAGATTTTATTTGTCACTTACAGAGGAGTGGAAAGAATATATTCCAGAGTGTGTTTCAGAGATTAAAGGTGCTTCATATATTAGTATTTAAATATGATCTTTCTTTTGTGTTCTAAGCATATTGTTTCTCAAGTAAAACAGAATCCTGATCTCCCTACTTGTCCCTCCACTCAGTGTGCACTGACTCTTAGGCAGCCACCTGTTTTCTGCCTCCATTCAAATGAAATGAGAACTGAAGACCTTCACTATCCTGTTTCTGACTCTTACCTCTTTCTGACTTTCCCAGAGAAGACTATCCTACTGTGACTCCAACAAGTTTATTTCCCCTCTGTTATCTAGAAAGTTTCCTCTGCCAAGAATTCTTTCTGATGTCTTACAGGCCACTGGGGATAGCCTCAGGAATTCATGTGTTCTGTCATTAATAGAAAGTCTTGAGTTGACTTTTTATTTTGTACTGGTTTAAACTGAATTCACTGCTAAGCCTGTAAAAAACCTAAGTGGTGGATGCCTAGCAGATGGTCATAAAACAAGGGCCAGAACATTTTCCAGAATTTAAGACTTTCAGCTTTTATAGACTTATTCATCATAAAACCCAAAATTATACCCATTGCTAACTTATTCCAATCCAGATATTTCTGTTTCTGTCTTGCAATTGTATGTGTAATTACAAGTTTAGCTGGGCAAATAGTCACTTTTGGTTTACCGATGAAAGACCTGATAGAAAACTTGACCCTTAATCATAGTAATTATTGTTTTTAAAGAAGTCGTGAGAATTTTGTCTAGCCTGGACCTTGGTTTGGGATGGGGGAGAGAAGAAAGGAAAAACTTACAACTATAATTTTTTTGTTGTTTTTAATAAGGCAAAGGTCATACTTTGCACTGCTTATTTTTTAACCTTCCTCTTCAGGTGTGTTTTATGTTTTGGATTTATATTTACATACATGATTTCTCATGTGGTAGTGCCATTTTATACCTAGGACCCTTTTTCATCCTTTTGGGTAGCATTTGATAGTTAACTTGTTAGCTTTTATTTTGCCTTTACAGTGTCCTTTAGAGTTAGAACATTAAAGCTTTTCAGTTGCAAGTGATAGGATAGACTCTGGCTGACTGACACCAGAGTGGGTTTGGTTGCAGGGTCAGAGTGCCGGCCCAGCAGAAAACTCCCAAGTAGGCAGCTCGAGAGTTCTCTGCCTCAAGAACTGCTCTATACCCTCCCTAGGACACTGTAGTTAAAGTAAACAAACTCAATTCCATTCTTAACTCAAATTCCAGGCAGGGTCCAAATGGTATTCCTGATATAAGACAATTGGGAAGGTTAAGAGTTGACACTTTTGATCAGTGCCTTGAAAACATAATTGCTTATACCATTAAAAATTCTTGACACCCAGAAGAAGATTTTGGCTATGTGATATCAATTATCTATCAGTTATACCTGTTCTGCTGCTTGATCTTTCAAGCTATCCCGCTCTACTGCCTCCTTCCCACCTATTCAGTCGAGCCTTTCCCAAAGACATTGGTGTTTGGCTGCTACTCTGTTAGCTCCTGGCTTTCAATCCATACCAGTTCTTTCACTTTTCTCTTCTGTACCTTCCTCAATTTCCATTACTATCTGGCTTTCCATTTCCTGAAACTGTTTTTATTAAAGTCATCGTAATTTCCTAAATGCCAAACCCAACAAACCTTTTTGCTTTCACTTGGCCTTTCTGTGGCATATTGCTTTGTTGGCCATTACTACTAATCAGAGTCTCTTTTTCTTGACATGAAAACCCTCCCTTCACTTATTTAAATGCATACTCTTCTTTCTTGGTTCTCCTAAGTGCTGCTTCTACATCTATCAGTTCTTCTTCCTCGTACATCTCAACTGTTGCTTTCTTACTTTGTACATTCTCTACATATAAGCTCATTCTCTACATATCCCATCAGTCTAGTTCTTACCAGGATTCATAGCACCAGCCTTCTCAGTCTCGAAACTGCTACCTGACTGTCTTCTGATCACCTCTGACTCATTTGAACTCTTCAGTTTTAACTTCTCATCTCATTTGGCACCTGTTCTTCTGTTTTCCCTCTCCTGCTTGATGTTACCAGCTTTCACCCAGTGACCCAAGCTAGAAAACTCAGCCATCTTTGGCTTCTTCCCTTCTGTTACTGCAGACCTTTGCTGCAAATCTTATCTTTAGTGCTTACAATTTTTTTCCTTCCTGTTCTTCCTGCTTGACTGCCTCAGAATTATTTTTCTTGCCTTTTGTCTTATCAACCTTCTGCCCCTAACACTTCCTGCATATTCTGCTTCAATGACTTCCTTTGGTTCACATATGATCATACCACATTTCTTCCCACCATTATCCTGTAAGAGTAAGGGAAGCATCACATACCTACCACTGTCTAATTCCTGAGTCTCTGGACTGGAACTCTAGGTAGTCACCTGACATTCCTTATATCTTCTGGGTAACATCTCTTCATGTTCTGATACCCACATGTGATATCATTTCCTCTGGTAAGCCTTTGGGGACCTCTTTCATTAGGATTCATCCTGTTTCCCGTAGGGTTTCCATTTCCTTTTGAACCTAGTACTGTGATAGTCCCTAGTTTAATTCTCTTTCTACCTGCAAACTATTAATGCTGTAACAGCAACAGAAACCATACTTTCTCATACACATATCTTAGCCCCTGGCACAATAAATATTTGAACCCATGATAAGTTTACGTGCAAGATCATTTCATAACACTAGTCTTCTGAAGTAACACTTACTTTGTTTCTACTTCAGCTCTTTGATGTTGACGAGGATGGCTGCATAACAGAGGAAGAGTTTTCCACCATTCTGCAGGCTTCTCTTGGAGTGCCTGACCTTGATGTTTCTGGTCTCTTCAAGGAAATCGCCCAAGGCGACTCTATTTCTTATGGTGAGTGACAGTTTGGCCTCCTGATTTAGAAGAAGGGTATCTAGACTATGAATTGAGGCTCATACAAGAGTATTTCCCTTGACTAATTATATTAATAGTGGAAATAATAGTGCTGCTGCTGCTGATGCCAATGAGCTAATTATTGAGGATTTATATGCTAGGCTTAGACACTCTTAAGACATTTTGTACACATATACATATCATTTAATATTTATAACAAATCTGTTTATTTAATCAGTATTCTGACTTTTCTTTGACTGAGTAAAAAGATTGAAGTCATTTTCCTTAGTTCATCCAGCTAAAAATTTAAAATCTGAGATAACTTGGCTTTACAGACTGCACCACTGACTCTGTACCTAGGTGCCTCTCATATCTGCTGCCAGTGTAGCCATATGACATTCAGCAGGTTAATCAAACTGGGTCGTGAGGATAGTACAGAAATGTGGATTTACACACCAACAAAAGTAGCAGCTAAATCACTGATAGATGTTTACTGTAGCAGTTTAAGAAAGCCTTCCCAAGACCCTTGGCACATAGCAGGTCCCCCTGTCACTGAATGCCTTCCCTCCCGATGACTGAGTCCCACAGGTCAGCATAAGTTGGGAGGAGCCACATGACAGTAAGCCAGTTTCCCTGCTCTTCACTGCGCTGTCATCTAGAAGCACACAGTGGAGAGGCCTAGGGGATGGTTTCCTGCCTTGACTTTGATGTGATCGCAGAATCAGGCTGACTTATCTTCCCCAGCCTTTCCTGTCGGGCTGGAGAGAACTGCTTCATTCCTTAATTACTTTTCCCTAATGATGTTCAAAGAGTTGCAGCTTGTTAACCTTCCCTGGGTAGGGAAAGTAGATCACACACTTCTCTTACTCTGTCTTTAATTACTGTCATTTAAGCTGCCCCATATTCTTCTTTGGGTAATTAACTGCCTAGGATCCTTACTCTGAGTTCATTTAAAAAAAAACTAAACAAAAAGGATAAAATAGTAAGGTATGTATATTGAGAGAGAAGTTCATAAATTCATGTGTACCAACTTTCCTCTGACCATTTTCCTTTCATAAGTCATACTGTTTGTTACTTTAAAGTATTAAGTTTTCAAAATTATTTGGAATAACTATTCCAAGGGAAGACCTTTAAAATGATTTATAGGTAGTTATGATTTTAACGTGTCAATTTAAGTAATTTTTAGGGAAGTCTGGGTTTTTTTTGCAGGCGGGGGGAGTTTAATCTGTTTCTTTTTAGAATACACAAGCCAATATTCCCCTTCTCAATATTCTGTAAGTACAATGTTTTAAGGGTTTTTGAGGTATATAAGTATATTTCTCCTCAAAATAGAGGTATTGACATGTCATGATGTGATCCTTTAAATTGTTTTTGCTCTTGGTTTTCCATTAGTCAAAGTAGTGCCCAAATTCCACTTATAGCCAACTTAGGGCACTTTTAGAAATGAGATACTGAAGTAACACTTACTTTGACGTCCCACCAGATGGTCTTGGCCTTCAGACAGAACACAAGTTTTGAAATTAAAAATTGTTGGTTTCAGTAAATTAACTCTTGTGCTCAGGGAGTTATCTTATCTGAAATTCATCTAAGTCTTCCTCTCCTTCACTGAAATGGATTCATGTAGGAGAAGATAGAGAAATTAATAAATTGAAGACAGTATCATATTTTAGAAACTCCTGTGATTCAAGACTTCATAATTAGCCATCTGTACTTCTAACAGCTTCTGAATCTTACATGCTTGAGATAAAAAGGGTCACTACTAAGAAATCTTTTGATATAATTGCTATATATTATTGTTAGTCACAACTGTACTGACTATAGGCCTAAGCTCAGCTTTTTAAGGCTTCATCTTTCTGTGCTAGAGTTAATAGTTTTGAAAGGCAATAATGGAAAGTCCTTTGTAGGAAAATTTTAAAAACATTTTAATACTAAAAATAAATGGGTTAAAACATAAATATGGAGAACAATGAAGTTGTATAAAAGGAACACCTGTGTGACTACCATTTCTATTCAGGAAATAGAACTTTCCCAAAGCTCCAGAATTCCCTGTATGTCCCTTCCTAACCACAGCCCCTTCCTTGCTCTTACAGGAGGGAACTGCACCCTGACTTTAAAAGGAACCTCTGTCTTGCTTTAGCATTTCATCGTAGAAGTATACATCCTGTCATTACGTGAGACTGAATCTAGTTCCTCACCCATGCGAGACAAGTACTGTACCACTGAGCTACATCCTAGCCCTGAAATATACCTCTCTAAATATTCTACTTTACATTGACCCTAACATTAATAATATCACTAGGAGCATTCCCACACATGTCCCCTATAGATAATATGTATAATTCCTTTAGGCTGTGTGGCTCAGAATGGAATGAATGGTACATATAGTGTGTCTCTCTTTGCCTTGACGAATGAGTGGAAAAACTTCAGAATGGTTGCACAATGTATATCCTCATCAACAGTGTTGGTGAGCTGGGTAACAGAATTTTGTAATAACTGTATGATGTGATTAAGGATATTTATTACTGTATGCTGTGCCAAAAGAGAGTCACCCTAATTTATTGGATTTTTTTCTCGTCTTCTAGAGGAATTCAGAAGTTTTGCCCTGAGGCATCCAGAATATGCTAAAATATTTACCACATATTTAGACCTCCAGACGTGCCATGTGTTTTCCATGCCAAGTGAAGTACAAGCTCCTGCCATTGCAAGTAATAAAGTCAGCCCTGAAAATCATGAAGAAAGTGCCTCAGACAAGAAAGATGACTGAAAACAGTGGTCCCAGTAAAGAGAACACAGTGGTTTTTGCTTAAAATTAAACATGCATTTATTAATAGTATTTCAGATGTGCTTATAGGGTAAAAGTGTTTAAAGCAGAAACCTTTTTATAATATTGATAAATTTTCTTACTAAAACTGCTTTGTATTAACTGGTGTATACCAAGTAATTTCCCTTTTCCTTTGTGTTACATTGTATTTTTGTGGTTGTTCACTGGTGTTAAATATTTTGAGTTGTATGGATTTTCTTGTATATTACATAAGCAAATGAATACATTGGTTTATTTATTGGGCAGCATTAATCAACCCTCTAAAGATTTTAATACAGTACAAATATTTTTAGTCTATTTTCCTTTACAAAACAGTAATACTATGAAGAGTCAGAGATATTGCAGAATTTTTAATTGTTAATTTCATATTTCAGTGTTTGCATTTAAGTTTGTTTCTTGGATCAGTTTCGTACAGGAAGAAAGAGAGCTATTAATTAGACGAGACTTCTTAAGAACTCATATTCTCTTTAACATGCATCTCTATTGCAGATTGCCTTAAACCACCCACTAAGGAAATCGTTTCCTTTTACATGGTCCTACAGGGTTAGAACTTTGTTTTGAAGATGACTGCTGTGGCCAGAGGCTAAGTGGGAATTGCCTTATTGAAGGTAACATTGATTACCTAATGAGAAAATGAATTGTTTGCCACAGAGTTAAATTTAATTTGAACTGGATGGTTCAGAAGCTAGCACTTGTCTGACAAGTGAGTCAGATTTGTTCTATTTATATAATGGTAGAATTAATATATTTTACCATTCAAGAGGGAGTTTTATTTTGTTAATTGTCCTTTCAAATTTTAGATCTTATCTAAAATATCTACATGCAAAACATAAAAGGATCCAAAATTTCTCTAAAAGCTAGAGAATCAAAAAACCTACTTTATTAATACATGGTCACAATTTATGCCCTAGGCAAGAATCCAATAGTAATATTTTTTCTCTAGGTTAAGCAATAATTTCCCCAGTGTCATTTTTATTAGGTCTCATGCATGCACATTGTTAATATCATTTATGTTTGAGATTTTGAACAAAGAATCAATTTATTCATATAATTATCAAAATAGTGTGTTCTTATTCTGAATTCAGTCTTTGAATTCAAACTCTTTGTTTTGGCTATGTTTCAGAATGTATTAGTGATTCACCCTCAAGCTAGTTTTTTAAAGTACATTTTGTGAAGCTGGGAAGCCTCTTGAGAGTATCAAGAATCACGACCTTAAACTAGTTTTACATATTAAGCACTTAGTGTTCTTAATTTCATGGGTAAATATGTACTTGAATAATGGAGTACCAGAAAATTTCACCCTTAATTATATGTAATTATTTGCTTTTTTATGTCTTAAAGCATTTTTTAAAACTGTTAAATGAGCAGGAAACTTGCATAAGTAATTAATTATTCAGTAATTTATAATAGAGTCTGTCACATGTGGTAAATATGTATAATACTCAGGTACCATCACTTTTTTTCACAGACAAAGCAATATATTAGTCCTATTAATAATAAAAGAGTAACATTGTAAATTATGGTCCTATTGTTTTCCTATTTTAAAATAATATTTTATGTTCTTTACTCCACTTCTGAATGAATATAATATTCTTATTTCATTATTGTGTTACTGAATAAACAAATTTATTACATAAAATTCTTGACAAAACAATTCGGTCTTGTCTCAAATATATCTTTAAGTATCATAATTTGAATTCAAAAACTAACACATATGACTAAGCATTTTTATTTGTATTTAAACTTTACAAAATATCAGCCATGATTTTACCCCAGTGAAAAACTCAGATTGGACCCAAAATAGCAACAATGATTCTTGAAGGACTGACTTTTGACTGGTTGAATTGTGTATAATAACACAAGTTTTGATCATCAGTATTACAATAGAACAGATCTCTATTCATCTGTGTGCCTAACAAGAATTCTTTTTCTCTCAGAATCTTCTTAAATTTTAACATAACAGATTAAGTTTCATTAAATCAGCTAAATCCACTGTAGTTAGTATACTAATTTGAAGGTGTTACTCTTTGAAATGAGAAATACTAGATGTTAAAACTTATAAATGATAAACGTTTTCAATCAAAACTATTCTGTTAAAGGACAGTGACACTGAATGCTTATGAACCGAGGTGCTTGCGTTGTGTACATTTACTCTTCGTCTGCCGTGGTGCTGAGAACTTTGGAAGGCCTGGGACAGTCAGTGGTGGTGTCTTTAATGGATATTTACAGGAAACTGCCTTCTTTTCAGAGAACGTATGATCTGTCTCAGCATGAGGCCCCACAGTAAAGCTATCTGATTCTCAGAATGAGGAATTCTCCCCTTCAAACTATTACAAGTGCAAGGTGGTTAATTGAAGGCAATTATTTGATGCTCTATTAAGAAGGCATTGACTGCACTGGGACAGATGTGCTAATAGGAAAGTCCTTGGGGGATTTGTTTTTATACAGAATCACCAAACAGGATCAAAACATATTAGTAACAATTCCTTTGGAACTCAAGCACATCTACAGCTTTGTGGGGAGTTTTTTTTCCCATTCCTGCTCACCTGGATAAGCTTTCTCTTTTTTGTTGTTGTTAAATTGTTGTATCAGGGTGTTAAATAAATGTTCTTCATGGCTGAAAATTTAAGAAGACTCTGAGAGAAAAAGAATTCTTGTTAGGAACACAGATGAATAGAGATCTGTTCTATTGTAATACTGATGATCAAAACTTGTGTTATTATACACAATTCAACCAGTCAAAAGTCAGTCCTTCAAGAATCATTGTTGCTATTTTGGGTCCAATCTGAGTTTTTCATTGGGGTAAAATCATGGCTGATATTTTGTAAAGTTTAAATACAAATAAAAATGCTTAGTCATATGTGTTAGTTTTTGAATTCAAATTATGATACTTAAAGATATATTTGAGACAAGACCGAATTGTTTTGTCAAGAATTTTATGTAATAAATGATGGGGTGGAGACCCTGATGAAGTTCTTGATACCTATCCAATATGTAGATAACAAACTTTGGTAAACAGCCTGAAGAGCTTTGACCATTTGTACCCCACTTCAAGTAACTTTTGTTTCTAGGTCATTGTTCTCTCTAAACACACTTCTCAAGTGTCTGAAGAACCAGCATATTCTAACAAACTGTCTCCATTGCCTTTTGACAGTCAGTTTGCTAATTTTTGAATGACTTAGTTTAATCATTTTCTTATTGCTATTAAAGAATGTGAGCACATTTAAAAGAGTAAAGAGCAAACAAAAAATGACATTTACCTCCACTGCCTTAAAGTAGTTATTATTAGCACTTCTCATATTTTAATTGAACTTCTTGTCTAGCTGTTCTTACTTTCTCAATATATCAATGAATATACTGGTTTATAGTCTACTTTTTCACTTGCAGCATAACCCTTTTCAGTGAGGTTAAAATTTTAAGAAACGAGCAGGCATGGTGTTGTCTACTTGTAAATCCAGCACTCTGAGAGGCTGAAGCAGGAAGATCCCAAGTTTGAGCCCAACTTGGGCAACTTAGAGAAGCAAGATCTTGTCAATAAACATACATAAAAACAGACCAGACAAGCAGTCTAGGATGTAATCCAGCTTGGGAGCCCTGGGTTTGATATAGGGGAATGAATCTCGGTGGAAAACCTCCAATTAATATAGGGGAATCAAACTCCCAACCTACTATGTCTGCGAGTTTGTGTTCTCTAAAATCAAAGAATGAATTTTAGGAACAACGGAGGTGAAGAGTAGAATATATTTATTGAGAGAAAGAAAACTTCTGTCTGAAGAGAGACAGAAGGGGGTCCCAAGTGGGTTGCCCAGGACCCCTATCTTTTCCAAGGATTTTTATAGAGTAAGACCATGGGTTCAAGATGGGGGAAGACTGGAAACTCACAAGGCAGATGGGCATAAAGTGGGACAAGTATAGTCAGCCAATAAGATCAATAGTTCAGGTAAAATTGATTACATTAGGGACAAATGGGAAAGCAAGTCCCTCAGGAAGCAGGAAGCAGGCATTCTTGGAGCTGTGCCGTTTACCCTAGAGGGATGGGATAGTGACTCCAGGGTGAGAGGGAATTAGTTAGAATATCAGTCTTTAGGATGTGTATGCATTTGTTTGATCCTTTGTCTTGAGGCCTGACCCACAGCAGGAAGTGTCTGTCTCCCCTGTAGCTGCCAGGTATCTGCTCCACTGAGGACCTAGCCCTAACTCACTGCCTATAATATTTCTTACTAACTCAGCTGCCTGCAACAGGTTTAATTCCCAATACAAAAAAAAAAAAGAAAAACTAAAACCCCTCAAAGTTTGTTTAAAATATGTACCTACTATTCCTTCAGGAAGCTACAAAGTACTATGCTTAATATATTTGTGCAATAGGTATTCAATATGTATTGAATGTGTTAAATATAATATTGGATTTTCATTTTGAAGGCTATTAAAATCATCCAACTTAACAATACATATAGCTCATAATTAGGGTAATTTGCTAGGAGATTTATACTTCCTGATATCTAAAATATAAACCCACTAAAATTTTCATAAGTATTGTAATTTCTGTAATTTGCAGAAAATATTGATAGGTTAGTTTATAATTTTAACTTCATATTTTAACATTTCATGTCTTCTAGAGATATGTAGATTCAGCCTTTTAAAAATTATTTATTTTCCCTTACAAAAGTAACATATCAATGGCTATAATAAGCAATCATAGTAGCTACTACCTTGGGGTTTTGTTATGTATCAGACATCACACTAAGTGATTTACAGGAATCAACTTATCTGAACACCCAATTAAGGAGAAAGATTTTTGTCCTTACTTTTACTGGACAAAACTTATAATTTTCCAGAGTCATTCATTAAACAGGATTAAGCTATATTTGCCAGATTCCAAAGGCCAATTGTTCTTATAAAACAATTGCTGATTAATTCACAGAACTTATACATTAGCATGTGCCTTATATTTTCCTACATATCAAATTTTGACTTCATTCTTGAACTTTTTTTTTTTTAATTTTTATCGGTACCAGGGATCGAACTCATGACTGCGTCCTTGCAAGGCAGGCAGGCACTTATGCTGCTGAGCTAATCCACAGCCCTTGACTTCGTTCTTAATCGAAGGAAGACAAAAGTGTGTTCAGAGTGTTTGTGACAGTGATGGTATGGAAAAAATATTGATAAACTATAATCTATGGAGGATGACACTCCTGACCCTACTTATGACTGGATAGGTTCGCTGAAAATCCTGTAACTTTCCTAACTGGGTAATTCAGGTTGCTATAAACAAAGGAGAATAAACCTCAGAATTCTACAGTGATCTTCTTTGCTTTGTGGATAATGGTAGAACATGTATTATCTACTTACTTCCTCTGCTGAGGTGGCCTTCAACATATAATCAGCTGAGTTTGACAGAATTGAAGACTGAGTCACAGTTGGACGACCTGGGCCGTCATTCTTAGCTCTTTGGAATATCTTTTTTGCTGTTTGTATTTTTCCCCTTCAGTTAATTCTCTTGACTTACAAAATACACAATGCTCATTTCGAAACATAAACCAAGTATCACTTCTCCAGTTAAATTTTGCCAAAGGGTGTCCTTTGCGAGGAGACATTGGAGCCTGGCGAGGCTGAGATGGTTGAAAGTGTGGAACATGTCACTGAGAGAAAAGGAATTGTTTAGAGAAGCAGCTACAGAAGTCTGCATCAGAAAGTCCCTAAGTTTTTTGGCTGAATATTGTTGGGGACTGCAGTGTGTCTCCTTCCCTGTCTCTTCCCCCAAACTGATATGTTGAAATGCTGTTGAAATGCTAGCCATGGACCTTTGTGAGGTCAACTAAGTGAGGTCATAAGAGGGAGCTCTGATGTGACAGGTCTGGTGTCCTTGTAGGAAGAGGAGAGACACCAAAGGACAGTGGTATTCACCGGTTCCCGCTTGGGTTTTGTATCTCTCCCTCCCTCTCTGTCCTTCTCTCCCCTGCCCTTCTCCCTCGCCTTCTCCCTCTCCCTTGTGTCTCTCTCCCTCTTCCTCCCTCTTCCCTCTTCCCCTTCTCTCTCCCTGCTCTCCCTCTCCTTCTCTCCCTCTCTCTTCGTCTTCCCATCCCTCTCATTCTACCTCTCTGTTCTCATCACAGACAATAACAGGAAGAATGGAATTTTTAAATTCCTAAAGGGGAAAATAAGCCAATCTGTAATTCTTTATCCAGCACAAATATTGTTTAGAAAATGAGGATAAAATACATATTTAGACAAAAACCAAAGAAATTATTTTCAGAGGCTTGTATTACAAGAATTGTTCAGGGAAGTTTTTCATGCTGAAGAAATATAAGGGAAAATTGGAATTACACAAACAAATGAAGAGTGCCAGAAATGGTGAATATACATGTAAATGCTAAACACATTTTTCTTTCAAATCCTTCCTTTTTCTTATGGTTAACAGTTTTATCAAAAGTGATAAAAGTAATTTGAAAGGTTTAGGATAGTGTTTAACAGCAGCATGAATAATGGGGTAGGATAAAGTGAAAGTATATTGTTAAATTCACATAGGGTAAGTATATTATTTGACATATATATATATATATATATGTATATATATGCATATATATAGTATATTGTGTATATATTGTATATAATATATACAATACTTTATACATATATAGGACTCTGAGACAGCCATGAAATAGATAAAGCAAGCTAATATGCCTGAAGAAAATATAAAATGATAAAAATATTTGAAAAATGATTTAAAAAGGAATCAACAAAGAAGAAAAATTCAAAGAACAGATGGAATAAACAAAACAAAAAGCAAGACAGTACTCAAATCTAACCATATTAATAATTATATTCAAAATAAGTGGACAAAGTGATTTCATTAAGAGATAGAAATTATAAGGTAAGACAAAAATCAAGGCCCAAATTGGCCACAAAATACTCATTTGAAATGTATATTACTAATAAAAATATAAACAAGTTAAAAGTAAAAGGACAGAAAAAGAAAAATCATAAAACAGTCGTAAAGAGTTAGCATGGTTGGGATGGCTATTGCACAGAAAGTATTTTTGGAATTAAAGAGGAATATTTCATAATGAAAAAAGGGTTAGTTGATCAAGATTACATAAAAATAAAAGTATTATAAACTTAATACCAGAGCATCAAACTGACAACAATAAAACCACAGTGTGATTTGAAAGTTCACTATTCTTTCAATAATCATAGACAAAAACATCATTAAAGATGTACAGGACTTATACAGCGCTATCGATTAACGGGGCCTAATATTTCCAGAATGTTACTCCCAGTAATTGCAGATTATACCTTCCTTTCAAGTGCACATGGAGCATTCACTATGGCATATATAGACTGGGCTAAACCATGACTCAAAATATCTAAAAGAATTAAAATGAGAGGAAATCAGAGAAGGCCTTCCTGAAAAGGTGAATGCCAAGAAAAATAAATTTCCTCATGGCCTTTCTGGACCAGAGGATGGATTTTTCCAGTCCTATATTTTACTGAGAGTATAGCCCATCAGATATATTTTGTTATCCTTAAGATCTCAATTACAAATCCCCACCTTATTTAAAAGCCTTGCCTTTTGTCTCTCATAGCCACAGAATAGTAAGGCTCTTCAGTCCTGAAGTTAAAAATGCCTAGAGAACAACTGAAACTTTTTTGCCTTCACTGTTCTGGTTTTAGCTCCCTTTATGTTCCTGGCTGTGGAAGATTTCCCTTAATATCTTGCATAATCATCTATTATTTCAAAATATATTTGTGATGCAATTTTCAGTGTTGGGGTTTGTGGCCAGAGTGTTCTCAGATTATCTTATTTCTGTGTTTCTTGAATTTAAATACCGACATGTAATTCTTCGGTTACTTTATTGGTTCAAGTTTACACTGGCCTAACCAAATGTCCTCTTGTTTAGAACCAGTTAGCCTTGGATTTGAATTCCGGTCTCAGTATTCACGCATTATGTAATTCTGAACAAGGAATAAAACATTCCTAATCTTTGTATATAAATGCTAGAGATCATGATTCTGAGATGTGTTTGTCTATTGCTGGAGATTGAATTTAGGGATGCTCTGCAGTAAGCTGCCTCCTCACTTTTTAAAATTTATTTTGAGACAAAGGAGCGCACTAAGTTGCTCGGGCTGGCCTTGAACCTGCAATCCTCCTGTCTCCTGCTCTCCCATAGCTGGGATTACAGGCACGTGCCCCTGTCAATTGCAAATTTTCCTGTATATCACAAAGATTTTTCTCTTTTCTTACACTGTACAAGATATAATAATCGAAAGATAATGTTATCATTATTTATTCATTCATCTTTGCTCAGTGCTAGGACACCAGACAATAAATCTTGTTAGATAACGAGGGTAAGAGAGGGTAAAAAAACACAAACAAAATATGTACAACATGCACACACAAGGACAAAAAATAAGTGTCCCAGCTCAAGTTCGTCAGGCAGGAGGACATTTCTGCTTGTAGAAAGATCAGCCTTTGTATTCTCTTCAGATCATCAGTAGGTTAGATGAAGCACACCCAGTTGAAGAAGGCCAGTCTGCTTTATTTACGGATTCAAACATTAATCTCATCTAGAAATATCTTCTAATACTCAGAGTAGTGTTTGACAAAACCCTGGGGCATCTCATGGCCCAACAAGTAGAAATAAACTATTGCTTGAACTTTTATTTGAACTTACACCTTATAGAAGAATTAGTTCAAAAGGTTCATAGACTTAAATGTAAAACATGAAACTGAAACTTTCAAGGAAAAATATAGGAGAAAACATTTGGGTCCTGTATCAATCTATGCTTTTTATTATACTTACTACTGCTTCTGAGTACATCTAAATACTTATTTAATTCACAGTTTTGGAAACAAAGTCCAAACTTAATAATTCTGGCTCTAGGAAGTACCCTCCTCCTCCCCCTGCTGCGTCATTACATGGAAAGTGACATTATGGATGGAGCACTTGTGTGGGAGAAAGATCATATCAAAGACAGGAAGTCAAAGAATGACTTGGTTCCAGGACAATGTTGGTCCTTTCTGAGAACATGAGCCCCGGGGATCTAACAACCACCAGGAGGCCCCACCGCTAGAGGTCCTATGTCTCCTAATGTCACCACGCTAGAGCCCAAGCTTCCAACACAAAAACCACTAGGGGACACAGGAGATTCTAAGCATAAGCGAAGAGTTTTTCAGACTTACAACAAAAATACAGTTCCATAAAGCTAAAATTAATAAATTTGGCATAATCAGATTTAAAGTATTTTGTTCTATGAAATCTTATGAAAATTAAGAAGATGAGAAGATAAGCTATACATGGGACAAAACAAATATGGGAAGAACTCTGAAAATTCAACAGCAAAAACAAAACAAGATAATCTATGAGATGGAAAAAATATATGGAAATACATTTCACAGAGAATATAACAGATGGTAAAGAGACACGTGAAAAGATGTTGGACATTATTAGTCATTGGGAAAATGCAAATTAAAACCATACTGGGAAATCAGTATTTACCTATATGAATGGCTAGAATAAAAAAAAAATACTGGATGACATCAAATACTGTGATGGATTAACTCATGATCAGCTTGTAACCCCCGGCTGAACTGAGTTAGTGTGGATCTTGGTATGGAAGGCCCACCTGAGGGTTGTTGCGAACAGCATAAAATAACTGGAGAGGAAGATAGTTTTCTGCCCGTTCTTCTGGACTTGTCACACTGGCTTTCCTGCTATGGACTCAGCTGTTCTCATTCTTTCAGGAGCTCGGGTACTCACTTACCATCGTTGAGGATAGCTACAGTTCTTTTGGGGGGAGTTCTGGTGCTTACATTGAGTGTTACTTCCTGGCTCCAGTGCAGATCCCTCAGCCTGCTGGCTCAGATCCTTTATCTCATCACTGCAGACTTTCTAGATTCCACCATTTGGGTCTTCCTAGAACAGATCTTTAATACAGACTTGCATGAGATATTGTTGTGGGCTCTAGGCCCCCAGCTGGACTCATGGAGGACATTGTTATGTGACCCAGGCTTTCAGTTGGATTCTTTGGGTCTCTAGTACATGGACAGATCTTTTGTATGCTTCTATATTTGACTTTTTGGGTGTATGTTATAAATGTGACTTTTTGAGTGAATATTATAATCGTATAAATTATGTGTTCTGCATTAAACCCTGACTACAACAGATACTGATAAGAATGTGGAGAAACTACATCATCATGTAATGATTACATGTATGTAAGTGAAATAGCTTCTGTGGAGACAGTCTGTCAGTTTCTTTAAAAAGAAACATTCACTATTTATCACCAAGCAATTACACTTCTGAGAATTTACTCCAGAGAAATGAAAGCTGACATTCACACAAAGGCTTATATAAATGTTTATAGCAGCTTTATCCATTGTAATTAAAAAACTGGAAACAACCCAGATGTCCATCAGTGGGTGAGTAGATCAACAAATTGTGCTACATCCGTATCACAGGGTAAAAAGGAACAAGCTATTGATATAACCAATGACCTAAACAAATGCAATGAAAAGATTTCATGTAGTGAACAAAACCAGCCCTCAAATGTTACTCATGACTACATTGATATAGCACTTTTGAAAGGATATCGTTATGGAGATGGAAAGCAGATCAGTGATTTCAAGAGGATAGGATGGAAGAAATGTATTTTTTTTATTCATGTATTTTTTTTTTTTTACAGAATTCTTTTCTAACCATTACCACACAGCTATAGAAAGAAACTTCCATGGACTGGGGATTTAGCTCAACAGCCAGGTGGTTGCCTGGCAAGGGCAAGGTCTTGAGTTCGATCCCCAGTACGAAAAAAGAAAAAGGAAAAGGAAAAAAGAAAAAAAAAAGAGAAAGAAACTTCCTTAGCTTGGTCACCAGAGACTACCAGAAAACAAATCATAGTTAGTTCCTCTAAAATCTGAAAGAAGACAAGAGTTCATTGCCCTTGCTTCCAGTCACCACTGCAATGAAAGCAAGAAAAGGCAAGGAGTGGAAATAGAAAAACGAATCATCACGATTTAGGGAAATCTACAGATATATTACTGCAGTTAATAGGAGAGTCAGCAAGACTTATATCCATACATTACATTTCTATACACTAGTAGTCAACTATCGGGAAAGGGTAAGTTTGAAAGACATCTGAAAATAAATCTAAAGTAGATTCACAAGAACTTCATTGAAAAAAATTATACAACAGTATTAAAATACATTGATTAAAGGATATGAGAAAAATAGGAATGCTTGGTTACATTTGTAGGCTGACTTCATATGACAAACATGTAAATTTCTCCTCAATAGTTCATAAATATCAGGCAATTTCAATAAAGCTTCTTCTGTTAAATGGTGAGAATAGGTTATACGTGTGCAGAACTGATAAGCATAGTCTAAAAAACATTATAAAGTGTATATAGAAGTGTAAAGGACTAAAGTCACAAAGAAATTCTGAAGAATAAAACTAAATTTAATGGGTTTGATTTAGGGGGACTTGCCCCATAAGATATAAAAACCTCATTGTAAAATCATAGCAATAATAATAATAATAATACAGTGGGAATTCATGCTATGACAGAGAAGACCAGTAGCACAGAAATGAGTCCAGTGAAAGATTTCTGTTTTACTTTTCTTACCTTCTTTATTCATTTAGATTCATTTAGTAAATATTTTTTGAGTGCACAATATACAACCACTGTAGATACCAAGGATAAGACACTGAATAAAGCAGATTGTTCTTATTCTTACAGGACACGTAGCCTAGTGGGGAAAGAGATATTTAACAAGTAACATAGGTTGAGCATCCTTAATCTAAAAAGTTGAAAACTAAAATGCTCCAAAATGTGAACCCTTTTGAGAGCTTTCATGTTGCCTCAAGTGAAAAAAGTCAATATTTGACCTCATATGGTGAGTCATAGTCAAATTATAACACACCAAAATGTGGTATAAAATTGTCTTCAGGCTATGGATATAAGGTATCTAAGAAACAAATGAATTTGGTGTTTAGACTTGGGTTCATTTCCAAGAATTCTGATTCTGGAAATATTCCAAAATTTAAAAAAAGCCATAATTTATAAAGACCTGATCTCAAGAATTTTGGATAAACATATTCTACCTGTAATGATACATGTGATCAGTTTACCAAAAATGGAAAGAGATACTTTGAATCAATGCAAGAAGGAAACTGTACCTAATATTGAGAGAAAAGTACTTTCTATGTGGAAGATGAACAGAAATAATTTACACAGAGAGGACAGTGATTTTTTAGGTAGAATAAGATAGGGGGAGCAAAGATTTATTTACGGAACCAACAGAAAATTAGTTTGGCTGGGAAGAGAGTACCGGGGTAGAGTGACCTCTTACCATCAATTGACTTTGCCCTTTTTTCCACACTTGCGTCTTCTATACTTTACAGGAAAAAAAAAAAAAAAAAGACATCTCTCAAGTATTCTAAACCTTAAGATTAAACCTTCCACCAAGGGTGTAAAGAATTTTCCAAGCAAAGAACAAAAGAACCAATTGAAGTACTGACACAGATATTGAGAATAACAGAAAAATATTTGTCTAATACTTTTATTTATCGTTTTTTATCGTACATATTGGCAGTACATGCAGTGTGGAAGCATTGTGGGGAGTGGGTACCTGTGCATAATACAGCTTGTTTTTTTTAATCCCCTTTCCCTTCCTTCCCATGTCCTTTTGTCCCATCTCCCTCCCACCTCCTCTATATCCCCCTTTCTCAATTTCATTCTTGTTAATATTATTAACCTAAGCTTAAGTTCATGACATGGAATATTTATATTCATTGAGGTACACGGCATATCTTTATTGCACTGATTTCTCCTTCCCCTTCCTCACTCTCTCCTCACCCTTATTCTCCTGGACCTCTTCTCACTTGTAAGAAACTCATTCCTTTGTCTCTTGTCCATCTTTTATTATGCTTCTTGGTTTTACTTTGCCTTGCTCAAATGAGAGATCCTCTACAGTATCTAAGCTTGTGTGACTGATTTATTTGGTTCAACATTATATTTTCCAGGTGTATCCATTGACCTGTGAATGTCTCAAGTTTGTGTTTTATACCAGAGTAGTAGTATTACATTACATATAAATACCACATTTTATTTATCCAATCATCTGTTGATGGTAATATAAAGTTGTTTCTTGGGTTTAGCTATTATAAATTGTGCTGCTATAAATATTGGCATGCATGTATTACTGTGGTATGATGTCATAAGCTCTTTGAGGAAGATACTTAGAAGAGGGGTTGCTAGGTCACATAGAATTTTTTTCATTTTAATTCTTTCATACTGCTTTCCATAATAGTTGTACTAGTTTGCATTCCCACCTACAATGGTAGGAGGATTCTTTTTCCACTGTAGCCTCAGCAGTGTTTGCTATTTTCTGCTTTCTTGATGACTGCCATTCTTTCTGGTTCAAGTTATAATTTGCATTTCTCTAATGGGCAGAGATGCTTCATGTTTTTTGCTTATATTTGTTGATCATTTATACTTCTTCCTCTGCAGAGTGTCAGTGCATTTCATTTGCCCATTTCTATATTGAGTTTTTTTTTTAAATTTTGAGTGATCTCTTTTTTTTGAAGTTCTTTACATATTCTAGATATTAGTCCTCTGTCTGAGGAACAACTGACAAAATTTTTCCCATTCTGTAGGTTGTCTCTTTACCTTACTTATTGATTCCTTTAGCAAATACTCTTGTAAATCAAATGGTTTTTATCCTTTTCCTTCCCCTTCCTCCTCTCTCCTCACCCTTATTCTCCTGGACCTCTTCTCACTTGTAAGAAACTCATTCCTTTGAGTTTTGAGACAAATAGGAAAAAGAACCAATCAACATGTTAATTGTGCATTATTACAAATAATAATTATAGGTTTTTTGCCAAATAACTTTAAAATAATTTGAAAAATTTCTATAACAAATCCTTCCACTCTCATTTCTAACGTATGTCAAAATATTTTTCCAGTGCTTACATCTATATAAATAAAAAAGAGAACTGTAATGATGTTGGACCTTAAGTATTTATGAACAGATATGTAAACTAATTAAAAAGAAATAATGTGCATCTCACTAAAAAAAAATTACACTGAAAGTTTACCTTCATATTTGATACCAATAAAAAGTTACAATAGATTCAATTCAGCACTTTCAATATAGAAAATTATTTTAACATTTATAATCCAGAAGCCTTTTAAAAACATTTATAACCTTAAATTAGACACAAAAATACAGCATATTATGATAGAGTCATCATAAACACTCTTAAAAAATTTTTAAGCAGAAATTTTTGAAATGGAAATATGAAGAGAAAAAAGAGTACTATAAAATTTCTGACTATGAATAAAAATTTGTGCCTGCAGCTTTGTTAGTTTTACAGTTATTTTATGTAAAATTTATACATGTTAATGTATATAAATCTAACTGGTTACACTAATGTGAACATTCTCCTGTCTAACAAATGTTCAAGTTCATTTATACTTAATAGTCCCTATCACCACAGATATGAGTACTGTTTTAAATCTGCTTCTATACAATAAATTTATGCAGATGAAATTATAAAGTGTGTGCCTTAAGCACATAAATATACACGTTTGTGCCCAAATTCTCTTGAATAATATGTGAAATTCATCTGTATTGATTAGTGCTATTACTGAGTTGCATCCCATCAAATAATTCCAAATTTGTTTATCTGTTCTTCTGATGGTAGACATTTGGGTTGTTCTGAGCTTTTATTATGATAAATAAAGATGATTTTACTAGTTGTGTGCAAGTCTTTTGTGTACTTTTTTGAGCAATTACCTAATTACTGGGCAACTGAGTAACTGTAGGTTTAATCTTATAAGAAACTGCAAAATATTCCCCAAAGTGTATCAATTTACATTTTAAACAGAAGTTTTGTTCTATAGTCTTAATATTTGATACTATTAACATTTTTAATTTTATGACTTGTGCTTTTCAAGGAATTTGTCAGCTTCGATGAAGTCGTTGAATTTATTGCAGTGATGATAATATTCCTATGTTATCCTTTTGATGTCTGTACAACTTTAGTGATACACTCTTCTTTATTGCTAACATTGATAAAGTGTTTCTTATTCTTTATTAATCTTGGCAAGAAAGTTACTGTTGGTTATAACTAAAGTTGGCTTAGGTAAGTAGCTTGATCAAAAACAAGGAGATAGAATACAATGATTAGTTAACATCAAGTTATTTCAGAGAGCTTTCACTGTAAGAGTTAAAAGAAGAAGCTTCATTATGGTTTCTGCCTGGGTCCTTTTTGATGGGTTTTGGTGATATACAGTTTCTAGGAAAAAATGATCTATTTGAAGATTCTCTTGCTCCCTGAAAGTTTTAGTTTGATGTGTCACTCAGCATGAGCAACTCTGTTTTGGTTTTATCTGTTGGGGTTTAAGGCAGGATCTCAGTCCCCAAAAGTGACTTCTCATAAATTTTATTTAACATTTCATAAATAGGCAGTTAAATTTTATAATTTATTTCTCCAGGCACTATTTTAAATGTTTCCCTCAAACTTTGTACTTGAATTATTATTTACTCTCAAATATTTTCTAATTTCTCTTACAGTTCTCTCGAGTTCATGATTTATTTAGAAGTATATTACCTATTTTATTTTATTTTTTATGTTACCAGGGAGCAAACTCATGACCTCGAGCTTGCCAGGCTCGCCTGATTTTTCCAGAGCTAAATCATTGGCCCAACTGTTTTTTTTTTTTAATTGCCTAATTTTAAACAATTCTGACTTTCTCTAGATTTTGTTTTTAATGATTTTTAGTTTAATCTCATCTGATTGCACATCATCTTTTGTGATACAGCAATCTTTAAAATTCATATTGTTTTTTGTCCAGAGAATAGCTTACTTGTGGACAGGTCACATTTGCACTTGAAAATAATATATGTTTTCCAATTGTTGTCCTTAAGTAAAAAGGTAAATTGAGTTGATAGTGTTTTTCAAGCCTTCTGTACCCATCAATTTTTCTGTATTAGATATTGTTCAAGAATGTTATTAAAATCTTAAGCAATTACTTTGGATTTATTGACTCATTTTAATTTTAGTTGAGTTGCAAGTACTTTAAAATTCTATTATTAGATAAGTATGGATTAGTAATTATAATGCATTTCTGACTGACATTTTGTCATTAATAAGTGTCATTATTTGTCTCTTTAGCTCTTTTCCTCTTAAAGTCTATCTTTTCCTACTACTAATAAAGCCACTTCAGACTGCTGTGCTTACTGACTGAATAGTATATATTTTTCCATCATTTTTATTTTTGATATATTTGTGTCTTTGTACTGATAGTATGTTTCTTGTATTTTTGATTTGTTTGGTTGGTTGGCTGATTTCTTAAAAATGGGTCTCACCATGAAATTCATGTTGGCCTTGAACTCACTAAATAGCCCAGGCTGTCCTCAAAACTGCAGCAATCCTTCAGCCTTAGCCTCCCAAATGCTGGGATTATAGGCATGCACCACCATGCCTGGCCTAGTATGTTTCTTGTAGATATCAAATAACATTTTATAGATGTTATATTGAGTCTTGCTTTCTTATCCAGTCTGACATTCTCTGTCTTTTAATTTGAGCATTCAGTCCAATCATATTTAGTAAAATTATTGAGCTAGTTGGATTTAGATATATCATCTTACCATATGTTCTGTTCTATTTATTGTCTTTTTTAGATTAAATGAATATTTTTAGGATTCTATTTTATTCGCTTATTGGATTTTTATCTGTACCTCCTTCCTTTCTTTTTTCTGCCTTTTTTTTTTTTTTTGGTGATTGCATAAGTTCTATCTCCTCAGAAAGTCATAAAACTTAATAAATGACTGTCTGTAGCAAGGTAGCAACAAGATGCCCTAAAGCAATTAAAGTCCTAGGATATGGTGCTTTTTATCCTGATGTCAGACAAGGCTTATTGTGAACTAGAGATCCATTACTACTTTTTTGCATGTGAAATCCTTTCCTCCCATTCTTGCTATCTGCAGGAGCCTTTTACATTGGGGCTACCAAACTCTACTTGCACCATCATGAGAAGACAACAACCTAAACTAATATTTAAATGAGCTTCTTGGTATTCTTTCCATTTTCTTTAAAACTAATGTCTATATGGACTCATTTTTTAAACTGAAAGAATTACAGGGCAGCTTTATACCAATTTCTAAGCAACTCAGAGTAAGAGTGAGAGAAAATGGTGCCTCCCATCTCTTCCATCCCACTTCAGAGGGGCACATGGTGGACCAACATCCCAACAGAATGTAGCCTAAAGTATATCAGGCTTTAACCTGTTATGTTATCAGTGAGAAAAAACAGGTACCAAAAGTGGAAATACAGAGTAAATAGAAAGACCTCTTGGTCAATAAAGATTAGACATTTACAGTTCCTTATTTCACTGAGACTCTATTTGCTGGATTTAGCTCCCTAATAAATAGCTTTATAAATCATTGCACATATCTGGGGCATGCAGAAAGACAAAGCATGTGTCTCTGATGAAGAATGTTTAAGTGGACCAACTGAGTAACTTAGGGAGCTGAAGTTGGGAGACAGGAAAACACACCAATTACACTGTAGAATTTCAAACTATTTTGTCCAGAATAGAAAATTCCCCTAAATTTACTTTACACACATTGTAATGGTTTGGATCTGCAATGTCCTGCAAAGGTTCATGAGTTGAAGACCTCATCCTTCAAATGCAGCAATACTGAGAGGTGGGACATTTGGGACTATTCTACTGGTAGGTTCACAATTTAATGGGATATGAAGGGAAGAAAATAACTTTGGGAATGGGGCCATTGGAGGAAGTATGTCACTAGGCCTGTGTTCTTAAAGGGTATATCATGTGCCCACCTCCTTCCTCTTTTTTACTCTGTTTGCTCCCTGGCCACAGCCTTCCTTTGCCACACTCTCGCACTCAGATATCCTGCCTTATTTCAGGCCCTGAAACAGCAGAACTAATTGAACATGAATTGAAAACTCTGAAACCATGAGCCAAACTGAGTCTTTCCTCCTGTAAATTGTTTTTCCCAGACATTTTGTCACAATGACAGAAAACTGGATTACATACACATTCACACACAAAGTTTTCTTTGGTAGAAAACCAGTCATAATATAAACTTGCAAAATTTTCTAAATTTCTTGGACCCTTTGCCTTGTCACTGTTTTAAACCAGAAAATATTCCAAATTAAACTGAGATGTTTGAAGCAAAATCTCTGTGCTTGGAGGAATTGTGAGAAAATGTTATTTCCTTTAAAGGATAAATGCAGGCCTTGTGAGTAACAGTGAATGGGCTGAAATATTTTTCATTGTATTTGGAGTTACTTTTAAATTCATAGGCTGGAGGAAAGCAAATGACTAGTCAAAGCTCAAATGAAATAAATAGGATTTAAAAGGTTAAAACAGATTTCTGATGTAGTTAATGTCTTGTTATAAGAAAATGTTTGTTTAGAGAGTAGATTTAGCCTTACAGTTTGGATCTGAAATGTCTCCCAAAGGCTTGTGTCTTAAAGACTTGGTCCTCAGTTGGTTTTATTGAGAGACGACTGAACACTTAGGAGCTAGGCTTACTGCAGGATCATCAGTGGTGTCCCCTTGGTGAGAATACTGGAAGCCCATCTCTTGCTTTGCTTTCTAGCTGTCATAGGGTGAATGAATTTCCTGTCCTGTGCTTCTGTCAATATGTTTGGCCTTGTCACATGCCCAAAAGCAAAAGTTTCAAGTAACCCTGAGACCTCTGAAACCGTGAACTAATATAACTCCTTCCTTCTTATAAATTAATAATCTCAGGTATTTTGTCATGTTATATTGCTTTTGTTTTTACAGAAAATATATCCTTTTCATCCAAATTCTGCACATTTTTAGGTCTTACCTCACCTGCCCATTCATGCCATGATACTTCTGAGTAACTTGGTAATTCAATACTCTCAACCTAAACATCAGTTGGAGAAAAAAAAAATACATAAAATTCTGAAAGAACAGTACTGTCACTTTCCCCAATGGAAATGTGACTCTTTCTTTAAATGATATGTAAACAGAAACCCAACCTGCGGTTAAGTGGCCTTTAACACTGCCAAGTCTGTCTCTCTTGGATCATTACTATGCAATACCTGCATCATGGACATCACTGACGAGGTCATTTAAGCAGAATTCACAAATGGCTTAAAAAAGAAGAAACCAGAGAGTTGGTCTTGTGATATGTGTGCCCCCCTGCTCCTCAGAGAAAGATTTTGATTGTTAGCTTGCGTTAAACTAGAGCCTTAATATGCCTAAGGTTTGCCTTTTTTTCATTAGTTGAGGAGGTCATCATTGGGATGATATAGCTGAAATATTTGGTTTTAATAGTCTTAAAGTGCCATAAAAAGGAATCTAGCATTTTAGACCCAAGCAGTGCCTTGGAAGGACTAGCACTGTTTTACAAATGAGGAAACTGAGGACTTGAGAGGCAGAGTGACTGCTTGGTTTCAATTATGGAAGCTGAGGTACTACAGTTTTGGAAGCAGAGGTGGCCCAGGAATCCAGGTCTGCTAATTCTGAGGTCATCTGTACACCACGACTAAGCAACTTCAATGTCTCTGAGCTTCTGATTCCGTATCTCTAAAGGGAAATAATAATTATGGCTTGGTCTACCAAGCAAGGCCTTGTACTGATCAGATGAGATGAGATAGGAGATGGCTCTGAAAGCACAGGAGGTAGAAGGAGCAAAGTGACTTTGAATGGAGCCACCCCTCACCAGTCATAAGGAAGTCAAGGACCTTTGCTTCCTGAGCCATTGTTCCTACATTTATGGAGAAGTTCCTGCAGAGATCACCAGCCCCAGTGCCTTGACAGCTCTGACGCAGGGCACCCTACACTGGCACCGGCACCAGTACTGAGACAGACAGACGGGAGATGGAGCGTTCCAGTGGCGGGAGGAAAAGCCTTGTTTATTCCTAGAGAGCTTAATGGCCAGGCTTGGGGCCGGCATGTCTAACCACACTGAGAAAGGGGACTGAATTCAGAAGAGGCTAAAGAAGGCAGAAGGGCAAATTCTCAGTCTCTCCTGTCTTGAGCCTCCATTTTGCCTCAATTTACCTTGCTCTAACTAATCTCAAATGAGGATAAAAGACTGCCAGCATCAGTATACTAAAGTGCTAGTTTCTGTGACACTCTGATCCCCACAGGACTCAGTTTCCCAATGTATAAAACAGGAATATGAATTTTTCTATTTACTGCTACTGAAGTTTTATGAATATCAATTCAGGTCAAACGTGTGTGTGTGTGTGTGTGTGTGTGTGTATACATGTATCTGCAGATAAAAGGAGCAAATATAGGGACTAAGAGAATATGAATAAGAGAAAGCCCTGTTAAATACAACATTCTATGCCAACATAATATATATATATTTCACTTAAAGCTGATACTGGTAGCTTTGGAAAATACAGGATGTCTGACAGATGTAATGTGATGTTTTTCATGCCAAAGCTCTGTAAGCTCAGTAGAGAACTTGCCTGGGCTATCCTTCTAATATCTTGGGGTACCCATTTTAAAGGTGTGTAGAGAGAGCCAGAAGTAATGCTGCTGGAATTCTAGGCCAAAGGCCTGGACTCAGGGTCCTAACAAATCATATATAGCCATTTGACATCCAAACGAGGCAAACCAAAGAGTAATGGTAAGGTAGGAAGGAAATTTAATCAATATGGCCCTATTGGGAAGACAAGGGTCCTTAGCCTTGTCTTCAAGGCTACTGACATGAGCTGTAGAGGTAAATAGTAAATACAGTAATAATTAGCATATAGAGTGAGAGAGGAATGCATAGTTAATCATTCGTGATCAAACTGGTCTGGCTGATCATTTTCTCAGTTCTGGTTCTGTGAGAGGGCTCTGGAGAAGTCATTATCATTGTCACTGCTTGAAGAACAATCTGGTTCCCATGAGATGATTGCTTCTGCTCAGGGGGCAGCCCTAGTTCCCACCATGGGGTAATTTCTTCTACTTGGGCGTGGTGAGGTGACCATAGGGTGATGTGTCTGCAAGGCTCCATTGGCTTCTGGGAAGTTTAGAAGGATGCCTGGAGACTTCTAGGCGCCACTCCAGGGAGGTTGGTACAGGATGTTGTAAAAGCTAGCAACTGACAATATGTTGATAATACAGTAGTTACTCTCAGTGCATTCAGTCTTGAAGAAGGATAAGAGAGGTTAGATAAATTTAGGGTTAATAAATCTTGTATTATCAGCTTTTAGACAAACATTTCTCTGCCTACATGAAGAGATGAGCAGAAATCTGACTCATAAGAGAGACAGATAGAAAATGATGGCAGGGATGCCCAGCTTTATTCGGTTTTGAGCTGCCCGTTGGCTATCTGCAGACCTAAGTGACAAGTCAGCACTTTTAGCTAAGGCAGTTTCTAAGCCCCATTGAGAAAGATGGATGCTCATTTTCCCAACCACCACTGAATGACAGTGAAGGAAAAAGAGAATGGAGGAATGCTCTCAAGTGGATTCTGAGGATTGTCAAATGACAGCTCCTGTTGTGGTGTGGTTGGGTAGCAGTGTGGGAATGTAGTGAGTGTTTGCTATGTGTTTAGTGTTCATCATCCTATTAACAACTCCTGAGAGTACAAATTGCCTTCCTCAGAAAAAGCATGGCTTTAATCTTGTCCAATGGGCTGCTTTAGGGAAGTGAGCTAGAACTCCAAATTTTGTGGGATCAAGATCATTTTCTATGCTTGAATCAAACCAATAATTTTATTCTCCCATAGTTACAGAAGGAACCTAAATTGTAGCTTTTGCCTATCTTTAGATGTACTCATAAATCCATTCCAATAGGAATCACCTCCTCTACCAAATAACTAGTGAACTAGAAAAAAAAAGATGAAATGTCACCATATTACCTGAATTGAATGGATGTGACCTGAGGCTGAGGTTGTATCATATAAAAGAAAATTACACTAGCTAGGGGTCATCCCCAGTGCTTCAGGGTGTTTCAACTGAGCCCAATGAAGAATGCTATCAAGAAGCTTCACATTTGAAACAATTGGAAACATTAATCTTCCTTAGGGAAGAAAAAGAATATATGGTAATTCTCAGGAACCAGAATTCCTTCCACCTACCAACTTACTACCCAGATAGAACTGGTGTATCTCATGTACTTGCTCATTCCCGCACAGTAGCATTACACAGATTAAACAGGATTAGGAAATGCCACAGATGGCATGTCAGCAGCCCTTTTTATCCATAATTACCCCTTAACGGACCTCTGGGTAGACCAGAGTGGGAGTAGGCTGAGGCGCCCTGTTGGCCCTAGATTATCCATGGCAACCTCTCAGATGATTTTGTTATGGAGGTCATCCTTTGGTCATTGTCTTAGAGGTAGCAGTGGCTATAAGTGAAAGACTTCTTGATACTTGTTATGGATTGAACTGTGTCCCCTGCATAATCATATGTTGAAGTCCCAACCCCGTGACTTCAAGAACGTAACCATTTTGGAAATAAGGTTTATGCCCATGTGATTAATTCATTTCAGATGAAGTCATTAGGATGGTCCTAATCCAATATGAGTATTGTCCTAAAGGAAAAGGAAAATTTGAATATAGACACTCACAGAGAGAAGAAGATAACCATGTAGTTATAAGCACAGAGATCTGAGCAGTGCAACTAAGAGCCAAAGAATACCAAAGACTCCCTTCAACCCAGAAGCTGGGAGGTTGAGAAAGGCTCCCTGTAGGCCTCAAGGATGATGGCCCTGCTGACACCTTAGTTTCAGATTTTTAGCCTCCAGAACTGAAAAGAAATATGTTTCTGTTGTTTCAAGCCACTGATTTGTTAGAACATCCTTAGGAAACTTGCACAATATTTTGGTAAATGTTTTGTTTCCAAACATAGAGCAGTGAGCTTCAGCAACAGCTTTCTGGATCATTAGGCCTCCACTGGAGAAGCGTTTGCTCCTCAGGTGCCACCAACTATATTTCAGGAAACACTTCTCTACAATCTTATGGTTCAAGCTACTTGAGCCTCTCCAGGAAGATCTTAGCTTGTGTGGTGCTCTTGGTTGCAGTCCTCGTTTGTCCCTCCAGCCCAGCCTTGAGGATGAGTGAAGATGGGATGAGCAGTTACTACCACTCTTTCATGTTCTCCTTGCCAGGTGTGACAGTATTATAGACATCTAAGAAATAACATAAGCAATCAGAAAGGGACAGGCCCCCATAGGTCAGTGTGGAAGGTGAGAATACATCACAACTATAGAGGAGGTGCATTAGTTGAGGGCCAGCCTTCAAGACAAATGATAGAATGACTACATCCACATACTTCCCCTAGGGATGGACAGCAATGGGTGATATTCTAATGATAGATATCCATCACCTTGGGTGAGGAACCAAAAAGAGCCATGACACATCCCCTCCAAGAAAAGCCCCTATTCCATTTCATGTGCACTTGCTACATGACTTGCTTCCTTATTTGATCCCCATGTAATCAATATTACCTAAGCAATAATACTCATAGTATTATTGGCTCACCATAGTTTTGTCACACCTTTTGCCCAGCTTATGAGTTTTCATTTAATCAACATTACTGAAGCAATTATAATCTTACTGGTTCACCACAGTTTTGTCTCACCTCACTCTCAGCTTGTGATTTTGCATTGGACCAAGTTACCTAAGTGATGATTCTTGTAATCTTATTAGTTGATTATAGTTTCCCACCTTGGACCCCCCTCATCATGTGCTTTTACTCTATAAAATTCTCTTGAAAAATGAAGTCCTCAGCAACCTACTCAGGACCCTTGCTGTCTCTCTTACACAGAAGCTTTCTTTCCTCAATCAGAATAGCTTTCTTTCCCCAGTAAATATACCCTAGTCTTAAATTCTATTGTTCCTAGAATTCATTCTCCAATTTTAAAGAACACAATCTCATGCAGGATATCTAGTAGTTTGGGAGTTTGTTTCCCATATATCATTTGGAGTTCTTCCTCTCAGCTAATTGGACAGAGTTAAGAGTTTGCTTTTGTTTCATAAATTCTGGATTGTGACTCATTTAGGTAATTTTTTATGCTCCAAATTTTTATGTTATGTCTTTGTTCATTGCTTATAATTGCTTGTGCTTTGTTAAAATGATGATTAAAAACAGGAAGGTTATGATGGGACATTTTACTCCTGTTGTGTGTATACTGAATTTGGTTTTAGTTGCTGAATTTATTGGTTTTCTTTTTTTTTTGTGCTGGGGATTGAAATCACTACCTCCTGCTTGCCAGGCACTGTGCCCCTGAGGTATATCACCACACCCCACTCACCACCTTTACTGGTATTTCTTGTTTGACTTGTTAGGAAATAGTCCTAGGAAAAGTAACATTAGAATACCCTCTAGTGGAATTTAATATAAAATTCTGTAAAATGGGTCTTTTATGAAATCTAGTTCATATTTAGAAAATATGCATGCTTATTAATAAACCAAAGGACCTCTCCTACCATTTAAAAGACAATAGGTTAGTGGGAATTCTTAAGACTTGAGGGACAGGTTTCACTGAGACAAACTGACCTAATCCTCCCCTACACTCTAGAGAAAATGTCGAGCCTGTTTTATCTGTTTCCTTTCTGGTCTGCTCTGCTGATGAGGAGACAATCTCATCTGATCTTTTTCTACTTTGTGCTTTCCTTCATGGAGTTATGAAGGTTAAAGAATGAATTCTAAACTGTGCCAACTTTTTCCTTCTACCCAACAACTAAGTTAAACCTGTAGACTTTGCTAACACTGAAAGCAAGGAAATCTTCTTAGATGAAGAATACATATCCCATCTCTGGATCAGATGAGATATAGGAATTTTGCCTGCCCAGGATAACACACATAAAAGCTATGCCCTCATTTAGTATTCTGGGCAATAGTCTTCCTTAGGAATCTTCCTTAGGAGACCCTGTGGAAAGAACTGACTTCTGAGTAAAACCAGAAGGAACTATTTCCCAAAGGGACTAAAGTGCATTTAGCCTAAGGGAAAATATCCAACCTTCTCTCTCTTCCTAGGTCTGGTTCTCATTATTTATGTATGCAGGAGAGAAAATACTTTAATAATAAGTTGTGGAATTTGAAAGTTTTACTGTAAGCTTATAACATGCTATGTAATGATTTTTGCTTGGACTTTTGTCTGTCTCTGATAGAACTTTAACAAACTTTGGTTACTCTGCCAGCTAGTTAAATACTCTTAGAGTAATTTCCACCTTTAAAGCAGAGGACAGATATCCTCAGAACCTTCTAGTGAATTTGTACTGAAGCCAACGGCCAATGGAAAGTTGACGAGACAGGAAGCTGCATTCTTTGTGGAGACAGAATTCTGGTTTTATGGAACAGTAGAAACTGAGGGAGCAACTGAGGAGCAGTGGCCAGGGATACTTTCTGGTGGATACTCAAAGGTTCCTCACTGGAAACAGTCCTGACAACCTGGCTTGAGTAACCAGCAGAAAAATATCCACTTCTCTGTCATACTTTTCTCTCTTTTCTACTAAGTTAGAAACTGCAATTTTTCTCCACCTTGTTGAGAGTTAACTTTAGAACCACCTTGTCATGAGACCACTCCTCCCCCCGGAAGTCAGGCTGAGGCATCTTGCAACATCTGTCTGCCTTTCATAGAAGAAAACAGCTATCAGAAAAATGATTTGTGCCTTACATATACTAAGAATAAGAAAGGGATTTTAGTCAGCCTTTTTCCTTCATGTGTGCATAGAAGACTAATAAATGTGCTGTTACCAACACGTGAATTGTTATTGCTAGGTGATGGATATAAATTTAACCTGTGACCTTCAGAGATATAAAAATTTTAAAATAGACTTTAACAAGTGTAGCCTTATCTCATTGCTAGGAAAAGTAGCCTAGGTGATTAGATAGATATCACAAGTTTCTTGGAGATTTCTTTGCCTTAGGACCCACTGTGGACTCCTCCAAGTCAATTGTTGCTTCTGCTTATCTCTAGAAGTGATCTTCTTTGCAAACTGAGATGTGCTCCAACTTGTATTTTTGATATTTATCTTCTTTCAAAGAACTAGAAAGCAATGGGTTAGTGCTAAGTGATGCTTCCTTCTTTAAACATGACAGTTACAGCTAAAATCAACTATAATTTGTGATTATAAAAACACCTAGTGGGGAAGGTACATGAGCTCCCAGGGAAGACAAAATTAAGCACCAGTAACAGGGTGGATAGATCTCTCCCCAGATAGCATCCACTTGCTCTAGAATGGAATCAACTTGAGGGATACCATGAGGATGTAGAAATCAAACAGAAGTAAAGGGATGCCAATTCTTTCTTTTTGCATTTCAGAAATGGGAAACTAAAAATCTCTTACTTCTTTAGAATGTATTCTTAAGCATGGGAAGATGTTTGATCTTTACATATTGCAAAAGAGCCATTTGATATTTTTCTCCACCTGTACATGACTCACCTACTCCCTAGAGCCAGAGTGGAATACAGAGGAAAGTATTAATTATGATGATATTTTACAACTATAGTCATACTGTAAAAAAGAAAGAAAACTGTCTGAATTGGTTAATGTTCAGGCTTTATTTGCATTAGGAAATAATCTTTATTTATCTTCAAAATGTAAATGTGAGCCACAAGAAAACTAGAGTCATCTGAAACATCTACTATCTTAATATTGTCCCTTAAGCATCCACTACCCATGAGCCTGAGGCTGCTCTTTCTTGACCTTTGGAACTAAGGATAGGTTTCCAAGACAACCTTAATCAAAGCTGTGTCTAAGGTTTTTCCTACTTGCCCTTTGGGTCCTAATTGTGTGGTTCTAGATCAGTTATAGTCAAAGCCTCTATGGGGTTATATTCATCCTTAGTTGAGTTTGTTGAAGATCGTGAAGGACAGTACCCTTTACAGGAAATAAATGGGGAATTTGGAACTACCTGGGTTCATGTATTTTCTCTCAGTGGCCTAAAAAAGATCAAGCTAGAGCTAGAAAAGTATTCAGATGACCCTGATAAGTCCATTGTCATCTTTAGAGGACTTACTCAGACCTGTAAGCTAGACTAGAAAGATATATTACTCCTAAATTAAACATTGACTCCTAATGAGAGACAAGTAGCATTACAAGCTTTCATTGCTTTTGGGGTGAATATCATATTGTTAATTTTAGGAGACCAGAAGATAGGGCAACAACCAGTTCCTACTGGATCCCAAGCAGTCCCCATTCAAGACCACTAGTGGCCTAACAACCGGATGGGAGATTAGAATAGGAGACATCTCCAGACATGTACTCTTGCAGGTCTTGGAAGGGTGAGAACTAAGCCCTTAAACTATTTTAAATCATCAACTATTCAGTAGGAAAAAAATGAAGCCCCTCTGCCTTCTTAGGTTGTTTAAGAGAGGCATTGGTAAAATATATATCCCTGGCTGCTGGTTTGAGAGAAAGACAGATTACCTTAAAGACAAGTTTATTATACAGTCAACTTCAGATATTAGAAAAAATCTACAGATGGTTTTTGCTCCAGATAGCTCACTTGATATTTTCGTGAGAATTGACTCCTCAGTATTTTATAAATGTGATGAGAAAGAGGCCAAGGAAAGAAAACAAAGAGACTGGGAAAAAGCAGCTGCCTTTATTACAGCCTTAAAAGAAATAGACTGTAAATCTGATTCTTGAGGCTCCAAGAAGAACTCAATGACTAATAACCTCAGTGCTCTGCTGCCAAAAATGAGACCACCTTAAAAAGAACTGCAATAAGAAGCCTCACAGGCCATGCCCGAATTACAAATGTGATCACTGGAAGGTGGATGGCCCTCTGAGGTGAAGGTCCCAGAGTTTACATTCATCTTACCAGCTGGTAAAGCAAGAATTAAGGTCCCTGGGTCACTCTCTCCCTTCTTCCTCTGGTTGGACTGTCATCTCCATAGAGGAATCTTCGGTAATCATGACTACAGAGGCAAAAGAAACCAGCCTGTTGCTGGACATTGGTGTGTGTCTCTCAGTCCTTTTTTTCAACTCTGGCCTTCCTTCCAGCCATCATAGCTCAGTGAAAAGTCACTGGAAGAGGTAACTCACTATTTCTCACAACCTTTAGGCTGCAGTTGGCATGCTTTCTTTTTTACATACTCTTTTTTTTTATTATGCTTGAAAGTCCAGTTTCCCTCTTGAGGAGAGATTGCTTACCTTTTTAAAAATATGATAATATATATACAACCAGGTTAGATTCTCTGCTTTCTCTTTGTGGAGACGGAAATAAATCTTGAAGTATGGGCAACTAAAGGTACAATAGGGCATTAAGAGCTGCTCCAGTGCAGTTATACCTCAAAGATCCTATTGTTTTTACTCATCAGAGACAATATCCTTTAAGACCTGCAGTTAAGAGAGAATTGTTGCCTATGATTGATAACCTAAGGATACAAGCTTTACTTGATCCCTGTAACAGCCCATGCAGTACTCTGATCTTGGGAATTCAAAAAATCTAATGGGGAGTAGAAGTTGGTACAGGACCTTAGACTGACAAAATGAGGCAGCATTGCCAATCCACCCAGTGGCACCTAACCAGTACAGTCTCCTTTTTCAGATCCTCAAAGAGGCCAGTTTGTTTTCAGTGTTAGGTTTAAGAGACACCTTCTTTTGTATCCCCTTACACACAGATCCCCAGTTTCTTTTAGCCTTTGAAAAGTCTCATGACCAGGCCTCTCAGCTGATTTGGATTTTGCTTCCTCAAGGACTCACAGGCAGTCTTCATCTTTTGGGGCAAGTACTTTTCCATGATGCAGTATTATTTTCCCAGGTCACAGTTACAATATGTAGATGATATACTGTTATGTGCCCCCTCAGAAGAGATCTCTAGCCAAGATAAATGTGCTCTGCTGAATTTCCCAGTAGACAAGGGTTATAAGATTTCTAAATATAAAGCACAACTTGGTAATCTTGAGGTAAAAGATTTGTCTTATCATATCCAAGGGAACCTGAAGTCCTGGAGAAGAAATAATGAAGCTAATTCTTTTCTTCCTATACCCCAAGACTCTAAAACAGCTAAGGGAATTCTTAGGAATTACAGCCTTTTTTTGCCTTTGGGTATCAGTTTATGGTGAAATTGCATGATCTCTCTACCATTTCATAAAAGAAGCCCAAAAGATAGATAGCCATATTTTAACCTAGGAACCTGATTCTCAAGCTGTATTCTAGAAGATTAGGCAAATGCTTTTAAATGCCTCCACCCTGAGCCTATTGACCGGACACTATTTCAGTTTGCATATTGATAAAAGGTGGGGCATAGCTTTGGGAGTGCTTGTATAGGACCCAGGACCTGTTCAACAGCCTGTAGAGTGTCTGAGTCATGAATTAATGAATTAGACTTTGTAACAAAGAGATGGCCTGCGTGCTTTACAGCTGTGGCTGCAGTAACTGTCTTAGTGCCAGGGGTATCCAAGCTGACTTTAAACAAAGATCTCATTGTATATACACCTCACAATGTGGCAGGACTTCTTTATGTCAAAGGTAGCCTATGGCTATCAGATAATCAACTTCTTATATACCAGGATCTACTTCTAGAAGGACTAGTCATTCAAATAAAAACAGGTTTTTCCTTAAACCCTGCCACATTTCTACCAGAAAAGGAGAAAATTGAAGCTGTAGATGTGACCTCACACAGGTAAGTCTCCATACATGCATGGCCAGAGAAGAATTGTTAAATATACCCCTTACGGATTTGACCATCTTCTGTGGTGGCAGGTCCTTCATGAAAGATAGGACAATAAAGGCAGAGTATACATCAAGAAAAGACTTTATATCAGACTCTCGAAAGTTCCTCACTTGTACCTGGATATAACACTCAGTTAGCAGAGCTCATAGCTCTGATCAGTGCCTTAAAGCACAGCAAAGAAAAAAAGTCAATATTTATACTGATTCAAGATATGTTTTCCTACTATTGCATGCCCTCACAACCATGTGGAAAGAAAGTATACGACAGCTAGCGGATTTCCCATAAAGTATAATAAAGAAATAGATGATCTTTTATTATTTGTCTATATATCCTCTGAAATGACAGTAATTCACTGTGGAGGATACCAAAAGGGAATTGATGAGTATCTCAAAGTAATCAATTGGCTGAGGCAACAGCAAATATATATATATATATATATATATATATATATATATATATATATATATATATGCTTGAGGCCTCTCCCCCTCTTCAGGTCCCCTGGTCTGGTAAGGGTTCCTTCATCATACTTGGCTCAAATATTCTCAGTCAAAAATCAGATGAGCTCTTTCCCATGGGTGTCAGTTCCTCCCATTCAGATGATTACAGTCAGATGATGGTAAATTGTTCCTTCCTAGTACTATTCAATGCAAAATGAATAAATCTTTCCATCAAATATTTCACTTGGGGAGAGATGACAGCCTCCAAGTTATTAATTGGAAAAGGACTTTCTCATACAATGCAACAGATGATTAAAACATATGAGCTCTGCCAAAAGAGCAATGCTCTTAACGGGATAATAGTTACTCGAGGTATACAGAGACATGGCAAATACCCCAGAGAAGACTGGCATCTCAATTTTACTCATATGCCAAGGAGTAAGGGACTTTAATACTTATGGGTCTGGGTAAATATTTTCACAGACTAGATTGAGACTTCTTGTAGGACACAGGATGCACAAGAAGTGGTAATGGTTTTGATCTCAGAAATTATCCCCAGATTCAGACTTCCTAAGAGCTGACAGGGTGATAATGGCCCTTCTTTTAAAGCAACAGTCACCCAAGATGTCTCTCAGGTGCTGGGCATTCTGTATCTCCATTGTGCATGGAGGCCACAGTCATCTAGATAGGTGGAAAAAATGAATGATACCCTAAAAAGACATCTTCAAAAAATGGCTCAGAAGACCCACCTCCACTGGCCTCAATTACTTATTGCCTTCAGCTCTTATCAAAGATATACACCCCAAATCCTAGGCCTCATTCCACTTGAAAGTCTTTATGGGTGAATTTTTCTTACTAATTGGTTTTCTTCAATAGAGGAACAGATGCCTTATTGGAAGATTTAACCTCACTGGCTAAATTCCAAAAGACTCTTCAACAGCTAACAGAAGGTTAGCATAAAGAAAAGGGAAATACTATATTCCATCCTGGAGATTGAGTACTAGTAAAGTCTCCCTCCTCATCATCTTCCCTAGGACCAACTTGGGAAAGACCACACATCATGATCCTGTCAACCCCATCAACTGTCAAGACAGTGGGCCTGGACTCCTGATACATCACACCTGACTCAAACCCTGGTAACCATGTTGTTGAATGTAAGAAACCATATAAATACTGCTGCAAACCTCTGTAACCCTTAAGTTTCCTGTTCAAGAATAAACTAAGACTTGCAGTCTGGAGAAGAACATGGAAGCTGATCATGGGGAGGGCGTGTTTAGCAGACAAAAGAGAAGAAGTGGGTGGAATAGAGTGCAAAGACAAAGCAGGCAAAAGGAGTCTGACGTACTCATGAAACATTTGGTAGTGCTTAGGTAGCTGGGAGTTCAGGTGAATGCCCAGACATGACTAGGGAGGCAGATGAGCACAGAAGATGCTGGATGCTGATGTAAAGGCAAAATGATAATTCTTTCCACACAGTGCCATTGCAACAGGGCAATGCTGGTATAAAAGGAAGCTATGTCAAGGGTGGAGTTTGTAAACTAAACATCAAAGAGGCTGGACAGAGAGGCAGGTAGGCAGGAAGTAATGAGTCTTACCCTTGGACACCATCCTAAGTAATCCTGAATGGTTTTGGCCTATCCCTGGTGAGAGAGAAGGAGCAGATCTCTCAGGGTGGTGAAGTGGTAAAGTGTTTGCATTTCTCAGGGATGAAATAATCGTAAACCAGATAAAGGAAACCTGAGAAAAAGTCAGTGGCTGAGGAAGCCTTGAGATATGGCCCCATGGCCTCTTAAGCAATTAGCTTTCATGTCCTTGGCAGCTGCTGAATTCCAAAGGAAATTCCAGGAGTTTTGATTTGGAACCTGTGTCTCATAAAGACACCTTGAGTAGTGGAGGGGCTCAGAGAATAAATAACTTGAGGTGGGTGTTAATGGCAATGGAGTACAGCAAGATCAGCTATTCCCATCCTTAAATACCTTCAGACTTATTTTTTTTTTCCAGCACCTGGAATGGAACTCACAACCTCATGTTTACCAGGGTGGGACCTTAACCAACTGAGCTAAAGCCCAAAGCACCTTCAGACTTATTAAGTAGACCATGATCAGTCAGTATCATCTTCTTTTGTATGGATCCTGGGGCTAAACCCCAGGCCAGTAAATAGAAGTTTCAAGGAGACAGACCTTAACCTATAGAATTTAATCTGTCACAGAGATGTCTGAAGGTGAAATCAGTTGCCTTTGGAAGTAGTGAACACTGTGTCATGGGAGGAATTTAAGAACATGTTAAATGGCCACTGCTTTGGGTGATGTAGTAGAGAATATGGCTGCTATGGATGAACTTTATAGACCCTTTCATCCTAGAAATTTTATGCATTATTTTAATAATAATCAGTTATGATATAGACCTGACCTGCTATATTTAGGGTCATCAGGTTTTAGAAGAAAATGTGTACACAGTTTGGATTTCTTTCTAATCTGGAAATGAGACTCAGTAGCTCCCAGCAAAGGAAATAGGATGAGTGTATGTTAGAGACACAGGAGAGTAACTTAGTTTATGGTTCCTCAGAAAGAGTTAAACTATCAACCAAGCTTCTGAAAACCAGGAACAAGTAGATATAGGATGTGGGAGCCTAAATTCACAAGTCAGCCAGCTGAGTCACGGAACTGATTTCAAAGTATAAATGTAACAGGAAAATAAGACAATTGGAAAATATGACAATTGGAAAATAATAAAAGCTTTGCAAAGACCCCAGGTGGCTAGAAAAACTGAAAAAGCCAGGAAGGTGTAATTACCAGCTGATATGAGAGTCGTTTGTGGCAGCAGGCTCTCCTGTCCCAGCCCTCCTCACTTCCTGCTGGAACACATTTAGAAGGGCAGGTGGGGACTCCCTCCCTGCTGAATCAGTCTCCATCACCCTCAGTTACAGTGCAGATATATCCATCATCTGCTGACTCCCTTTCGGTACAAACAGGATGCCAGAACAGATATGAGTGCAGGGACTCTGTCGCCCATCACACAGAATGGAAAGCTGAGGCTAGAGTAGATTCAGCTCAAAGCACAATGGGGCAAGATTGAGGCAGACAAGCCTCAAGTCATTTTCTCTCATAAATTAACATAAAAAGAAGTTCATAGTGGAAGCATTAGAGCTTGTGCTTCTACTTTAGAAAACATTGCGTTTGGGGCTTCATGTAGAAAAATGTCTCAATAACCAGTTTTTGAAGGAAAGAGATTTCTCCTGCCCTGTATACTCAATGTCACCTGTTCGTTGGCAGGGTGAGATTTGAGGATACACTTAAAAACAGTCAAAATCTGTGTTCTACCCTGTTTACACACAGACCCGAGGACCAGCAGCCTTTGAATGGACCCTGTCTATATCCAAAGTTGAAAGGGAGAAGTCCCACAATGATTTCTCAGCAGGAGGGAATGAGCCCGGCAAGTTTCTGAGCCTTGGTAGTATCTCTGCAAAACACTAGAGAGGGCACGTTCATTTGGTCCTTAGGCATGTTGGTACAGATTTTTAGAATCAGAAAATGCCCCCACACTGTCCCTGTGTGGTGGGCTTAACAATGTCATTATACCCACCTTCTGTTTTCTCTCCAATCTTCCTCCTCCTCTTTTCCTCCCCTCATCTCTCCCAGCCCATCCAAAGCCTGCTGACCAGGGCCCTGCTCCACACTCGGCCTACTGCACATGCAGCCCACAGGCTCCTTAAAGTACAGACTCCATCATGTTGCATAGCTGTAAAGCCCTCAGTGACTTTCTCACTGCATTTAAGGGAAAAGCTATAATCTCAAGGTGGCCAAATTGTACCTTAAAATCAGGCCACTGCTGCCTCTGAATTTTATGCTGTGCTCCTCTTTCTCACCCCCTGCGCAGGGCTCTGCCCTGCATGCAGCTCTGTCCCCTCCAGCCCAGCCAGAACTGGGTGCCATCTTTGGGCCTCAGCGGATCTTTTCTGGCTCCCTGTAGGGCTGAATCCTTATCTTTTTGTCTCTCAGTTGAAGAAGACTTGAAGTTGTCCTTGAGTAGCCAGCCAAGGGCCTCTCCAAGACTTTCAAATCTAACTAATCACTCTGATATATTTTTTCAGACAGTTTGTCAATTGTCAATATGTATCCATGATATTTATTTGTTTATTTGCTTCTAGAGTTTTTTCCCTGCTTGGGTTGAAAGAGGGACTTGAGCTATCTTGTTTGTTTGTTTGCTTACTGCTGTAGTCCTAGCACATGGGATGGATCCTGATACATAGCAGTGACTCAGGAAAATACTTGAAAGGAAGAGGGAAGGAAGAAAGCAATGAAAGGAGAGAAGGAAGAAGGAAAATAAAAACAATCCAGGGAGAGAGGAAGCTTTCTTGTTTATTTGTTAGTTTTTGCAGTGCTGTTAGTTGAACCCAGAGACTTGTGCCTGCTAGGCAAGCAGTCTAGAAGTTAGATACATCTTAGCCCTTTTTATATTTTATTTTGAGACAGGGTTTTGCTAAGTTTTCCAGGCTGGACTAGAGCTTATAATTCTTGTCTCAGCTTCCTGAGCAGCTGGGATTCTAGGCATATGCTACCAGGTCCAGTGGACTAGAATCATTTACACATTCTAGTTGATCTTTATCCAGAAGAGTGACACTTATGAAGCTTATCTATGGGATTTAAGGCATCAGAAGGGCAGTATCTAGGAGCAAGGGAAGAACAGTTGGAGGCTCCATATCTCACCCTAATATGTGGCCAGCCAAGTTGCCCAGGGGAAAGACACAGAATCCAAGTAAGCCCTCGGGAGATTGCAGTGGGGATGGAATGGAGATGAGAGGTCTGAGCCCTCACTCACAGTGCACAACTCTCGTCCTACTCTAGAGACATCTGAGCAAACACCTGCCATTCCATTAACTGCACCAGGCATAGAAATGTCCTCCAATAAACCAAACTCAGTGAAAGAGCTAGTCTGGTGCATATTTGGAGCACCTCAGAGACAGAGAGTTCTTTGGGGACAGAACTCAAGTCTTTCCAAAGTCTGCAAATGCAGGGTTTCTGCTTCAAGAGCTGGCCAGAGGTGGACATTCTGTGTACTGTTGTGTGCTAATGCATAATAGCATGGGGAAAGGGATGCTTGCTCCAAGGAAGTGGAATGGCACTGGCCTTTGGTATTCCAGAGGCCAGGATTTAGGTGAGTGGACACAAGCTACTCAGATGCTACTGGTCAGCAAGCAATGGGTAACTCTCTGCTTCTCAGACAGTTGTGCAGGTGGCCTACTTGGGGACATGAGCAGGTATGGGTATTGGGAAGGGGATGGGGGCACAATGATTGGGGTGCCTGGCAAACCTCAGGTTCTTTGCACTCAGACTAGGTGCATTTTCTGCTGATGCCCAAGTGGACTCTGAGAAGCAATCAGGAGGGTGTTTGGCTCATCAGGGAAAAGTCAATTCCCTAGGGCTTTTACTTATAACTTTGTTTGCAGATAGCAAGCCCTTTCCCCTAGCTCCTCATCCCAAGCCTTTCTGCCTGTAACAATCACATTATTTAATTTAGACGAGTGAAGTTACCTTAGATCAATTATACTTATTTTTCCTGTGTAATTTCCAATGCTTAATATCTCCATTCGGGCCCTGCCTGGGGGACAGGTTGTCTAGCAGAGTCCTAAACGATTTTAGGCTTTAATTTAATTGTACTTTGACCATAGCCTGGGCAGCGAGCATAATTCTTTTATCTGTAAGATGTCTCATTAGCAATAATCTAATAACACACATTAAAATATAGGTCACTGAGGTGGGCTGCCTAGTGGGAGACTTGTCATAACTTTGAAGGCTGCACAGCTGTCTTGGTGGGACTGGGTCACCAAAGACAGCATAGTCCCAAATGCAGGCTTCATTCTAAAACAATCGTTTCAACAATTTACTTTCTGTAGTTCAAGATTACAAATTACTCTTGGCTAGGAAATCGAGCTGATATCTGTGGCTGTGGGATAAGATGAGGTGGAGGAAGATGTGTCTTGCCAATATGAGCTAATAGGAAAGATCTTTGGCCTCAGGCATCTGGGACCAGAGCCTCTTCCCAGTTGTGCCGGGAACACAGTGACCTGGCACACAGCTCTTACATTTGCTGGCCTTAGTTTGCACACCTGTGAAAGGGGAGAGCCGTGAGGTTCAGTGCAGTATTTCCTAACTTCTGGCACTCTCTGCTTAACTTGTCCTGGTATACACTTGATGTTGTCAATTAAATAGACTCTTTCTTAATTAAATACACCAGTTTAAAAAGGAAACTCAATCAACATGCAAAACTCTCAAGAACATTTGCAGGATTCATGCATAATGATAACTTTTGCACAAACTGTAAACACACAGAAATTAATGCTTTCTCTTGTTTAGATAGGCTAAAAGTGTGTGCCATCGGAGCTCAAGAGAGTGGCTACCTTTGGAGAGGAGGGAGAACATGTTGACTGGGAGGAGACAGGAAATTTTGGTGGGTTGCTAAGTTTTTTGGATGTCATTACACTTATTTACTGTGTACCCACAATTAGTTCATTTTTCTGTGTATTGAGACTTATACCCTATACTGGTTAGCTGTCCTGATGCTGGGACAAAATATTTGACACAACTTAAAGGAGGAGAGATTTAATTTGGCTCATGGTTTCAGGTGATTCAGTTCTTGGCTATCCATCTCCAAGGCAGGAGCATCATGGTGGAAAGTTGTGGTGGAGCAAGCTTCTTAGTTCATGGCTGCTAGGCAGCTCCAGAGAGTAGCACCAGGGAGGAAGACGTGAGGGACCAAGCATGTTACCCAAAGCCACACATCCATGACCCATCACACACTCTGCATGTGTCCTACTAATCCTCTGTGTGGCTTCTAGGATAGTCAACAGCCAAGCTTAACCATCACACACATACACAATAGCACTTTATGGATACATAATTTAGGGGTATATATCTCATATATAGCTATGTATACATATGTAATGTATTTAATATGAATTTATACTACATATTTAATCTATGCTATTAGGTATATATCATATGTTTATATAATGTTGATTATTCTTAAGAATAATGTCATATATATTAATTTATATATAATATACATCTGGTACATGCTATTAGACTAGCTGGCTATTTGTTATATATATTTTTATATAGGTTTTCAATATTGGATAATTTTGAAAATTTAGATTCAAAATAAATAATGAAAGAAAGAAACAAAGATCCCATGCTATCAATAAATGGTAACTGAAAATAAATGCAAGGAAAAAAATGGTCCAGAAATTCTAGTTTGACACTGCTTTGGCCTGAGAACTCTGACCCAAGGCCAGGCTTCCCCTTGTTGAAAATGGTGAAGAGTCATAGACAAGTTGCTCCCGGACTGAACCTCACTCCTCCCATAATTAAGAGAGACTAGAAAGGGTTGAACTTTTTCTCTGAAGGATTCATGACTTAAGGCAGGGCCTACACAGAGTTTATCCATTCCTCTAAAAAAGAGCTGTAGGGTCCCTCTAACCTCTGACTATCTTCCCTTCTATGTATCTTGATTCCAGGGGGTAGAGGACAGGGAAAAAGGAAGAGAGAAATTATTAGCAAAACCTAGAAAATTTTTAGGAAATCTTCCTTGCTTCCCAAATCTTCTGTCTCCAGCTCCTTCCCCAGCATTGTGGGCCCAACAATCCCACAGACCTCTTCCTGTGATTTTTCTTCTTTCTCTGAGGCTGTTTGAATGCTTCTAGAAGGAGAGCACTCCCACTCTCAGAGAGCAGCCTAAATGACCTCTGATTCAACCTTATGTGTTCGTGGGCACTTTGGATTGCACAGAATTAACCTGTCACCTCTTCTGGGTGGGTCTACCCCTTAGCCTTTTCCTGAGACACAGGGACCTTTCCCACCTGCCTGGCCTCACGCTTCCAAGTGGGATCCTCATGCAAAGGGTGGAGTCGAGTGTAAAGGCAGACTTCAGCTTAATGCTTTGTCTGGCCATGACCACCTAAGCTGACTTTGCATCTCCACACAGAGAAGTGTGTGCCTGGAAAGTCAGTGTGTATTACTCACCCCTGGGAGAAGCAGGAGTGGCCTATGATGAGCTCTCCCTAACTCTTTCACCACCAAAAACCCAACCCAGCCTTAACTCTCCTCCTCCGGGAGGTCCACTCCTCCAGATGGGCCTCCCAGTCTTCCCAGCCTCCTCTGCATGTCTCATTCCTTCAGGATGTGGCCACCTACTGTGATGAGTGCCTCATAGAGTGGACATGGGATGTGGGAAGAGCCTGAGATCAAGTCTCAGGGACCAGGTTCTGAATTCTTAGGGTCATACTCATCTATTTGGCTTCTGGAGTTTTAGTAAATCGGAGGGGTCTATCTGTTACTTGGGAGGAAGAAGAAACAGCATGGGATACAATACGGAGGGGATGATGTCACCAGGTGCTGAAGGCCTGGAAAGATGTAGAGAGTGAAGTGAGGGAGAAGAGAGGAGACACAGAAATGATATTTGAAGGGTGGTTTTGTGGGCTTGGGAATGGGTAGGTCAGCCTTAGAGAGGGGCCGAGTAGCAAAGGCACAAACTAAGAGAGACTCTTAGAGTTTAGAAAGGCATCCAGTGAGGCCTCAACTTTTCCAGCCAAAAAGGCTGAGTGGCCCTGCTGAGTAGGGGAAGCTCAGGCAGAGAGGCATGGAGGAGGAGGGGACCAAGGAGGAAGCCACTGAGCCTTTGAAGCAGAACTGAATCCAGCCTAGATCTAAGTCCCAACCCCACCTTCTGATGCTCTACTCTCCTGCTGCACATGATAGAACATTTGGCCACTTTTGGCACCATTCTTTAATCTGTACGGTGAGAATATCATCAAGGGATGTTTTATCGAACAGTACCTATTGTGCCTAGAACCAGTATATAAAGAACTAAGATCTGTGTTACTCACATCCTCATACATGTACACTGAACATTTAGCATGTGCTAAACACTGTTCATGCTCTTTTCCTTTACAGATGCATTTAAACCTTAAAATTACCCTATCAGATAGATTCTATTGTGGACCTCATTTTATAAATGAGAAACTCAGGCACACGGCAGACCCAGGTGACACAACTGGTAAATGAGAGCCAGCATTTAACACCAGTGCAGTTAGTGTGAATGTTGAGAGTCACTATACCTGCTTGTTACATTAGGACCAGGAGGTCGGGGTCCATTAAGAAACTGCAAGGAGAAGATGATATTTGCCATAAGGAGGTCAATAAACCATTGCCCAGAGCTAGTCCCCTGCTTTGGCCCAATCCATCTTCGATCTTGGGTGCTGCAATACAGAGTAGTAGGGGGAGCAGGGAAGGAGAGGAGGTGGCAGACTTCTGAAGGACATGCAGGTGTTCTCTGTGTGTGGCTCACAGAGTATGGCCTACTGCCTATGCCACTGTCACTAGGCAGTGTATTAGTTCAGGGTTCTGAGCAGGAGAACAGAGCTGGAGCAGCCCAGGCTGAATGCCACGGGCCCCAGCCCTTGGCTTCACTGTGCCGAGACTTTATGGCCATTACTTTGAAGAAGGAGCAGCTCATGCCTCTATCCCCATGCACCCCCCACACACCTGCTTTGGGGTCTTATGGATGCTGCTGGTATCTCTAGGGTGACTCTCTAGACAGTGAACGTGAAGCAGTTCTTTCTCTTCTGTCATTCAAAGGGTGACACAACTCTCAGGAAAGGCAGCTCAGCCAGGAAACGGCCATGTGTTTTGCTCTAGACATTGTCAGACCTGGACTAGCAAGAGATGGCAATTCGGTGGGGCAAAGACAATGCAAATCAAATCGTTAATGCTACTCTCAGCCTGGTACAGCTGTTATGAGATATATGTCACTAAGACTGGATTTTTAGAAACAAGAATAAACGTGCCATAAACATGCAGATTCTTGACCTCCCTGGCAAACCCACTGGATCCAAATTTATGGACTGAGGCCCAAGAATTTACAAATTCTTTACAAATTACAAATTTACAATTTACAAATTACAAATTACAAAACTTTAAAATTTTCTTGACTGGCTAAAGTTGTGAAAATGGTAAAAAGACACTTTTGCTTCTAGGATTAAACAGTGACCTTTGAGGTCATGATCGCTACCAGAATCACAGAACTTGACAAATGTGATCCTTAAACTCTCTTTATAGGTGTGGCTATCCCCATTTCTCAGGTGGGGAAATTGAGGCTTAGAAGCTGAAGGTCAACCCGCAGGCAAGTAGTGATGCTGAACTTTGAAGACTTTTTTCTTAAATGCCAAAGGCCACACACATAATTATTATACCAATCCACATTTGTTATTTCATTTCAGTCTTGAAATTGAAGTCAGATAAAAGTGATTTAAAATCCTGGAAAAGATACTAGCTTCCCATAGACATAGAAGAATTAAAAAATTTTTACAACCAACAACAACAAATAGCCCATACACTGTATGGGTACTGTTTTAAATGCTTTGTATATATTCACTCATTTAATCATTTCAATAATTCTATGAGGTAAGCACTGTTATCACAAACATCATCTTACCCACCTTACAGATAAAACTAAGATGTAGAAAAATAAGGGAACTTAACTAAAATTTCACAAGCAGTTAGTGGTAGAGCCAGGATTAAAATTCAGGCAATGTGGCACCTAAGTTTATTTATTTATTGATTAATTGATTGTATTTTTGAGACAGGGTCTCAGTATGCAGTTTGGATTGGCCTTGCGCTCACTTTGTAGCCCTGGCTGTCCCCAAACTCACAATGATTTTCCTGCCTCAGCGTCTGAGTGCTGGGATTACATGCATGAGCCACCACACCTGGTTGATAAATTCATACTTTTAACCTCTACACCATTCTGCCTTTGCACGCTGCAACAAAGTTTAATTTGGTAAGTTTCTCAGAAATATATAACCAAGGGTCACTGACTCAGGTGAGCAGGTAGTGGTAAAAATCACATGGACCTCATGTTTTACTGATGAAATCAATAGGAAATGTTTTCAAAGGAAAAAGAAGAGAGGGTGCAGGAATTATAGGCAATACTGTTAAAGGATTCTGAGATGAATTTCATGTGGGAGTCTACAAATTTCTCCAAACTGTATGAAAAATGCACTCTCCATTAAAAAGACAAATAAATGAAGATATATACTTTCTACTTGGATGAAAAAATTAAGAAGACATAATTTACCCCTGAATTAATCTTAAGAGTAAGCAATTGTCATTGAAATTCCAATGGAATTGTTTGTGGAATTCTGCAAGCTAATTCTGAAATATTTAGGTAAGAGCATTGTCAAGTCATTTCTGAAGAAAAAGACCTGAAGATTATTGCTTCATCAGGTAAAAAATCTTACTAAAGCAAAGTGAAAATGTGGTATGGCTCAAGTATACCAATAGAATAGAATAGTGAGGTCAGGAAGAGCTCAATCACACAAGGAAGCTTTAAGATAGAGCATTCTCTGCTGAGAAAAGATGTAACTATTTCATTACAATTCATTAAGTTATTCACATGAAAAATAATGAAGCAGAATCCCTACCTCACACCCCATAAAATAATGAACTGTTAGACGATTCACACCACAGATATAAAAGACAAAACCAACAAATTTTAAAATATAATTTAGGGAAATATTAGGCAGGAGGGAATTTCTTAAACTGGATGTAAACATATAAAATAAAAGATTAATACATTAAATTATCATAAAATCAATAAGCTATCAAAATCATCATAAATAAAGCAAAACCTTGCACCACAACCAAGAGAAAATGTTTGTAACATGATAAACATAATATATAGATTAATACTCAGAATATTTTGTGAACTTCTGTACATTAGAAAAAAAATAAGCCAGTAGAAAGTTGCACAAACAATGTGTCACCATTTCACAGAAGAAAACAACAAAACCCACAATGACCTAAAAACATGTGAGAAGATGTTCAGCATAGTGGAATGTAAATCAAAACCACTCTAGCTTTTGAGTAAGGGGATAAAGAAAAATGCTGAGGAAAGAGACCTTGTGGGGAATAAAAATGTTTTATTTCTTAACCTGGAGGATTGGGTGAGGTCTTACATGTGCATATAATAATCATGCAGTGGTGCAAGTCTATAATCGCAATAGCTCTGGTGGTTGAGGCAAGAGGATATCAAGTTCAGACAATTTAGTGAGACCTTGTCTCAAACTAAAAACTAAAAAGTGTCTGGGAAATTAACTCATCATGAAGTCCCTGTCTTCTGTCCCAGTCATTGTCTGTGTCTGTGTCTGTCTGTCTGTCTCTCTCTCTCTCTAACACACACAATTAAAACTACTATACAATACCATTTCACATTAAAATATTACTGAAAGTTAAAATCTTAGATACTAGAGGTTAGTGAAGAAATTAGAAATAAAGTTAGAGTTGCTGCTCCACTGCTAGAGACAGTTATGGCTGGTACAATCACTTTAGAGAATAATTGTCATTACTTGATAAAGCTGAATGGACACATACTCTACAAACCACCAATGCACTTCTAAGAATAAGTGCTAAAATAAACCCTTGCATGTGTATATAGCAGGCATTTTAACAGATTTATGGACAGCATTGCTTGACATTTTTTAAAAATCTGGAAACAATGCAAAAAATCTAAATGCTCTTCCTATTTAAATAAATAAGTAGTTATTATTCATACAGTGGAATGACAAAAATAAAATGAATGAATTATATGGCCAATTCCATCACCATGGAAAAATCTTTAAAATATTACCTTGAGCCAAAGAAGCCACAGAATAGTATCTATAGTGTGATTCCTTTCACAAAAAGTTCAAAAAAAGATTGAGACTAAGAAATATGTTTTTTAGGAATATATACATAGGAGGCAGTACTATAAAAATAAAGCAATAATGGTTGCTAAATTCAGGGTAGTGGTTGTTTCTGGAAGGGGCAGAGGAGTACAGGAAAATGCTGAGGGAGGGACTCAGGAGACCTGGTGGAGCATGGAGATGTTCTGTTTCTTAACTTGGAGGGCTGGGTGGGATCCTTTTTGCCTGTAATAATCAAGAGTATTATTTGAACTGTGAAGTGTTCATACACTTTTATATATTTTTTCCACATATATAAAATTCATGCTAAATTTTGCAATGCTATGCATGCATATTTCTGGGGGGGGCCTGCTTTTTATATCTATCTGAGTATCACCTGGTCTTCTAACTGAAGACAACTAGGCATGACTATTTCTGAACTCGCATCCATTCTGCTATTTCCAGATGGGTAGAGCCCTCATGACAAGATGATCATGGTCCATTCCTTTCAGCTGCCTACAACCCCTCTCTGCCTTGGAGAGGAATGTGAACCAGGTAGAGACCTCTGTTCTGTAACTCTTATGCCTGGGGTAGGGACAAATTTGCATCTAGGGACTTACAGTGGTAAGGAAAGGTCTTCCCTTTCTCCCTGGAGACTGAATGTCTGAACACCTCTTTTGTGTTCCCCTTTCCTGGCTCTCCTGACATGTTGCCTATCTGTTTTTCTTCTCGTGGCCCATTCCATCTTGCTGAGGGAGATGACTGTTACCACAGAGCCTAAAAACAGCAGATTTTGAGTCAACCTGAAAGATGTTGGGCCCTAGCATAGCACCCTTTCTGCCATACCACCTGCCTCTTGTCTTTCTCTCCCCTAACAGCCTGTCCCTGCCTGATCTGGCTTCTTTCAGGGGCCACAGGCTTCAGCTTGGGTTGACTTGACATGTCCACGAAAAGACCCATTTGCGTATTTGTCTATATCAGACATGGGGAAGTTGTGATTTCATTCTGAACAACAAAGGAGCAATTGGGGAGAGAGAATCAGAGGAACTGAACTTGTTTCTAAATGATTTTTCTGGAAGCTGTGTAGAGCTCAGGCATGGGAGGGCAAGGGGAAGAAATGGAAGGGGTTACCCCTGAGACGTCAACTCAGAAACTCCAGATGCAGATGCTGTGATTTAAATGGAGAAGTCACTGAAAAGGTGTGGAGATGTGACATGATTTATTGCCCACAGAGTTTGCTGCAGGAATGAATGGTGGAATAAGAGAAAAAGGAATCGAGACTAAATATAAGGGGTTTGATTAACAAGAAAGAAGAAGATGCTACTGTCTAGAAGGGAGGGCTTGGAGGATCAGGCTTGTGTGTAATCAGGAAGAGGTATTCTGTTTGGACATGGCCGACTTCACATGCTTTTTATTACCTATTTAGAGATATCCAGTCTGTAGTTGAATAAAGGCTCATGGGATTCTGGAGCGAGGGCAATACAGAAAATGTAAATTGAAAGTTATCAAGGGATAGATGCTCTTAAAAAATGCCAGGGCCTGAATGGTGTCATTTGGGTTGGGAACTTCACAGCAAAGACTAATGATTGAGTCACATTTGTGTGGGCCAAAGTTTCAAAGACTCCTGAGGATGTTACTGAAGGAGACTAATTTCAGGTCACTGAGGTCTTGTATTGAGGGAACTTCTTGCTATTTGTAAATACACTACAGTTTAGATCAATGACCAGTAACCACAGGGCAGATCAACTGTAATAAAACCAAGAGAAAGAGATGAGAGAGAGGGAGAGAGAGAGAGAGAGAGAGAGAGAGAGAGAGAGAGTTGTCTTTCTCTCTTTGTTAGTTTCCTCATCAGTGCAATGGAGAAGGTTCTGATAATGTTTTCAGGACCCAGCCCAGCCTGTGTGTTTCAAGGCCCTGGTATCTGCATGGAAGTAGCCAGAGCTGGACTAACAGCACCATCCTTTGCCTCACATCTCATGGCCTATGTCACCAAGTGCCATGGTAAGTGGAAATGACGCCTCCCCAGAGACCATGTTAGCTCTGATAATGCTGCAGTCTCCTGCCCACCATTTGCCCTTAGGCCACCTTCAGGGGCAGGATACAGGGCACCGAGAGAAGCCACATGGCCCTATGGTTCTCGGAGCTGTGAGCAGGGAGTCTGGGCCGGAAACGGAGGAGACGCCTTGTTTTCAGCCCAGGCCCAGCCTGATATCCTCACTGCTGACCCCCAGATGTCGCTGAAGTCACAAGGGGACTCCAAGGACTTACTGATTGGCCCTGGGGTGGTGTGCATGTCGAGGGGAGACGTAGCAAATGTGTCCAAGGTGCTGCCCACACCCCTCACCACTCACACTGCCTGCCAGAGCAGACCCAACCCAAAGGCTTCCTGCTGCAGTATCTGGACTATGCCGGAAGATTTTCTCCTTTTATAAAACATCCCCATCCACCTCAGGCTGCAGATGCTGCTAAGTTGGCCCTTCAAAAATAGCTTTAACGGATAAACATTTGGCCTCCTCATCCTCGATTGAGCCAACCTGAGCCTCGCTGTGTGCCTCTGAGGACACATCACCATGCATAGCACTCGCTCCCAGCACTAACTGCTGCTTAGTTAACCCTCCATCAGTTTCTTGCCTTTCTGTCTTGTTCCTTCCTTCTCTCCCAGTGCTCCCAGGGATTATCTCCTAAATAAAGTGCTCGCATTTAAATCTTTGTTTTCATTTTGCTTCTAACGATATCTCTTCTAGTTGTATTCTGGACATGGTTTTGGAGTTTCTTCCCATGTAACAGGATGTGGCAGGCACCGTTCTTGTCTGCAGCAGAGAAATCATACATATAACTGTATTAGGCAAATATAAAACCAGTGTGAGGAGGGTGTGACGATCCTGAGAAGTGGTAACAGGGACAACTTCACAGTGGATGTGATGTGGGAGGCTTTAGAAGATGAGTAGGAGTTTTCCAAGTAAATAAAAAGATGGATAGAGCATATTGAAAAATCCAGTAGTGTACAAAAGTGTAAACACAAAGTTCAAAGGACTACTAGTAGTTTAATATCTCCTATGTTGCTATCTGTTTTGGTTGTGTAAGTATCAAATGCTCATTATAGACAGGTTGGCATATATAAAGAAGCATAAAGAAGAAAACAAAACTACCTCAAATCCAGGGCTAATTAAATTACAGTGATGCTATGGTATATCCCAGAGGAATTTGAGGCAGAGAAGTCAGGCAGCAAGACTTGACCTTTAAAAAGAGGTCTGCAAGCTGGTGTTGATTCTGTGGCTGGGAAAATACTGGACTGACTGTGGGATGACCAGTGAAGTGGCTGCGGCAGGGAAGGGGGAGGGGACATTCTGTGGGGGTGCAGTGGGAACACTGGAGCTTCACGGGTGTTCCAAGTGAGCTCCCGGGATGGGAGGACCAGTTGGACAAGGCATGGGGTAGATAAAAAGTATGAAACATGACTCCTAGACAGATTCTGAGTGTCTCCATCCATAAGTTGGTGAAGGGGAAAAAAGTTCAGAGCAAGGAGATTTGGAGATCATTTCAGTTCTTCCACTTCCAAACTGTGAGACCTCAGACAGACCCCTTGAGCCCTCAGAACCACAGTGTCTTGAACTGAAAAATGGAAAGATGATCCTATGCATTCTTGCCTCAGAGCTTTGTGCAGTGCATAATCCAAAGGAGATAAATACCCTTGAGGGATGCAAATCTCTGATTCTAGTTCTTGTGCTACTACCTCTGCTCCACCTTGGCCCTGGCCTCCCACCTCTGATTGCCAGGACAGACTTACCAATTTCCAAGTTTCCCTTCCTCTCCTTTCTGCTTGTTACCCAGAGGACCTCTGTCCTGCTGGTTCCACTGATGAAAGTGGTAGAAACACCTACACGTTTCACTGACTCATTCACTCACTCACTCACTCACTCACTCACTCACTCACTCACTTACCTCACCACTGCTTGATGTCCTGGCAAGTTCCAGGTACTAGGAACACAGTGGCATGGAGGACACACAGGCCTTTGCTCTCATAGAGCTCATATGTTGCTGATGGAGTGATGCAAAAGAACAAGTATTTTACAATAAAGAGGTTGAGAAAGGACCTCTGGCCTGAAACCTAAACTTCTCAGCAGAGGAAACAGCAAAGTGAAGGGCCTGGGAATGCATTCAAACTTGGAGTACTGAAAACAGGAAAACTCAGTGTGGCTGAGCTTATACAAATTGTTACCCATTTCACCCTTAGCTGCTGATTCAACTCTGCTGCACTACCATGCTTCTGTGGGCACAGCCAGTCCTGACTACCATGGGCTGTGCAGCTGTGTGCCTTGAACTGGGTGCTCCTGGAGGGCAGACACCACCTTCCCAGCTCCGCTAGTGGCTCTGTTCCAGCACGTGGCAGTGATCAGACTCTCTCTGATGGATGGATACTTAATCAGTGGATAAGGCAACCAAGGAGCTGACAACCATCAGGTCCAAGTGACTCAGGCTTGCATGTATGGAAATGTTACCATTTCCAATTTTTTCACCCCTTAATCACACTGAAACCCCAGCCCCTCATCCCCCACCATGCTTTACTCTCTCATGGCACAGATTACTTCCTCCCTTACCTTAGAGTGTGTGTATTTATCATGTTTCCTGTTTCCCCCTGTCTTCCTAGCTGAATGAAAACTATGTTGTCAGGAATATCTGAGGCTATTGTTCACTCGTGGGACTCTAGAACCCAGAGTGCCACATGGGAGGTGGATATAGAAACAAATGAATGAGTAAACAGATGATCAGTTCTCAGCCTCATAGGACAAGGGTCACAGTCTCAAGTTCTATTAGCTGATGGAAACAGAGACCTGGGCAGAAAATAGTGGGCTGTGACCTGTCAGCACCTAGAACCAGAAAAACAAAACAAACAAAACGGACAATAATTCCCAGTGGCTTGGACAGGGGCACAACTTCACAGCCCTGGGCACCCAGCAAAATGTTCCCATTTCGTTGACGCACTTGATGAGGGTAGCTGAAGTGGCCTGATGACAGCGAATGACAGCACTGGTGCTCCTGGGTGCTGCTTCTGTAGTCCTTTTGCCGTCCCTTTTGATGGGACTCGGATCTTAGTTTTCAGAATCTATGATTCTCTCTTCTTTCGGTCAGAAGTCAGAGCCCGGTGACTTCAGGAGAGCGGTGTGCTACTCCAAGATAGAGAGAAAAAGTAAGCACCGGGTCCCCCTGGTCCCCGAGTCCCTGGGAGCCTGGTCCCGACGCCCAGGAGCCCGCGCCGCGTCCCCGCCCCTGCCCATCCCCGGCTGCCCTGTCAGTCTCCATTAGCGCTAACAGGCTCCAGACCGAGCGGGCTGGGAGCTGGGTTAATGCAATCGGCGCGTTACCTGGGGCACAGGCTACATTACCAGCCCGGCCCCCGCCCGGTGCGGTCAGAAGAGCCAGCCCGCGTCCGTCCGGTCGGCTGCCCAGCGCCTCTGGCCGCGCCCCAGTGCCACGCGGCGGAGCCCGGCCGGGTCGCATCCCGCAGCCCGCAGAGCAGAGCGCTCTGCGTCCGGATCCCCCAGCTGCAGGACACGTGAGTGTCAGAGGCTAGGTGGGCGGGAGGACCCGGCTGACCCTCCAGAGGAGTGTCTGTAAGCCCGAGTGTAGACTCGCCAGAGCCTGGCTGTCGGAGGTGGCGCGCTCCGAGCCGGACGCCCGGCGGCACACTGGCTGCACTGGGTCCGCTCCCTGCCCTGGGAAACTTCAGCTTCGGGAGCCCAGGGCCAGACGTTTAGGGGCTGCAGAGCGCCGGTGACCTTAAGCAAGCTCGGCGGGGTCTTCAGAGGGACCCTAAGGCGCCCAGAGGCGGTCTCCATTCCTAGTTCTGCCCCAGGCCCTCGTGTCACAACCTCCTTTTCTACATTTTCCAACAGACGCGCCCCCTTTCTGGTAACACTGAGTCTGCTCAGAGCACGCGGATCCCGATGCCCGCGGTGCTCCTGGGTGGATAAAGTTGGCCCAGGCAGGCAGGAGCCCTGGGTGAGAATCTCTTTTCCTTTTCCACAAGCAGAGCTTCGACGTGCTCCCGCCAGCACTCATGAAGTCCCTCTCGCCGGCCGCACCCATTCTTCTGGCGCGGATGAACCCGCAGGTGCAACCCGAGAACAGCGGGGCGGACCCAGAGTCCTTGCAACCCTCTCGGGGATGCAAAACTGCGGATCTGCTGGTAGTGAAGGAGCACAACGGCGTCCAGTGCCTCCTGGCTCCCCGGGACGGGGACTCGCAGCCTCGGGAGACCTGGGGCAAGAAGATCGACTTCCTGCTGTCGGTGGTCGGTTTCGCGGTGGACCTGGCCAACGTGTGGCGCTTCCCCTACCTCTGCTACAAGAACGGGGGCGGTGAGTGCGGGGTCAGGATGAGGCTCTGGACTTGGGAAGCCAGCCGTGGTGTAACTCGGGACCAGAAGGGGAACAAAGACACATGGGAGAACAAAAAGACTGGAGCATTGGAGGGAACCAACCAGGACGCGTGGAAGAAGATGGTTGGAGTGCTTGATGAAGCGAGAAATCAAGGCAGGACCTTGGACAGGGATAGGTGCGTGGGTGGAAGGACAGAATCGGGCACCCAGTTGGTTGAGGAACTCTGATCTTTGATGGTGGCCAGGAGTGGAGGTGGAAATTCAGAGAGCTTGAAGGGGCATCAGCAAGGTAGAGAATGTGACAGATAAAGGCCAAGTGACTAAATTCTGCACCCTGAGTCTATGGGCAGGGACCCTGAACCAGGAGCTGATAGAGTACTTGGGTTCCCTGAAACTACCTGAAGAGGCCTTTGGGAACAGAGAAACACACAGAGAGAAACCAGTGTAGGAGAGAATGCTACTCTCAATAGGGCAGTAGTTTTGATTCAGGGGTCAGCATTACACAACCTAGGCAGGATTAGGTCAGTATTGGCCAAGAATTGACCTGCTCCTTGGAGCAGAGGAGCTGGGTGACTGGGTGAAGCCTCTGGTCGCATGGCAGGATAAGGTGTGGTCGGAAGGGTCTGGAGGATACAGTGGAGCAATCTCCCCTGGCCCACTGCGGGGTGGTCAGTAAGGTTATCCACCTAAACTGGAACAAAATCCTCAAGGTCACCTGCACCCCAAGGACAGGATAAGGCAGATCCCTAGGCAAGCAGCTCAGAAATCAGGATGCTTTGCCCCTGAAGTACCCACAGCACCCCAGTCCTGCCACTTTTGCTATGATAAGCTCAGGGTTCCCTTGCAGAGAGCCCAGTGAAAGACCTTGCAGAGGAAGAAACTGACCCAGATCCGGAAACCTCTCTATTCACTGTTGCACCCTATCTGGCAGTGGTGATTGCTCAGGACTTGAGGGAGGTCAGTAGTAGGGAGGTTGAAAATTTACAGATGAGTAAGGGTTAGGGTTAGGGTCATGACCTTGGCCTGCATGGCTCTTGCTTTCATACGTACTCTGGACACTGGCTTTTGAATGGGAAAGGGAGTGGACAGAACATGTGGCTCTGAGCAGAGGATACTGTGTACAGAAGCGTTTAACTCTCTCTTTCTGATGGACCTAGTCCTAAGTTGGAGATGACAGATGAGAGTTTATATCTATGCTCTTCTCTGTCACCTTCTGAAATAAGTCTGCAATGGTCAGGTTACTGTCAGACAAGGCATTTGGGACAGTAGTCTTGAATGTCAGGAGAAATTGGGACCCAGGATCTGATTCCTAGGAGCTCAGCACTTGTGTCTGGCCTTAGGTCAAAAAAGGGTAGGATTAAAAAATGAGGAAAGAGAAATAGAATCAAGAGATAAAACTTTTTCACATTTGAAGGCCATAGCTTCTCAGAAGTTTCTGGGGAGATTTGTGCATTCTGACCTTTGGGGCTCAAAGAAGGAGAAAACATATATTCTCCATATTTTTAGCAGGCAGGAAGATGATGAATGAACTACAGATTGGAAAACCTTAGGCCATGCCACCCACCATGTCCTCAGTGACCGTCTGAAACTGCCTGTCCCTGGACAGCTGAAGTCTCTATCATTAATCAGCAATATTTTTCTGGGTCCACTCAGTGTGAGGCATAATGCTTGGCTCTGTAGGGGTCACTTAGATGTATGAACCAATACTTCTGCCTGCCAGGAACTTTCATCACCAAAGGTCCTCATTGTCATGCTGGGACAAGTTCTATCCATTGTTATATCTGTTTGTTGAAACTAAAAGCACCCCAGATGGCCAATTTGACACATGAGCTAGATGGATAGTGTAGAGCTTTCACTGACACTGTGTTCATATGGCCGTCTCCACTACAGCTGTAGAACTCTTGCTGTGTATGGGAGAGACTTGCTTAGGGGACAAAATGGTGCAAATGTGTTATGAGTTCCATTTTTTAGGTGAGGTTGACTGATCACCTTCTTTCCTGGGCTTGCTAGTTTTGTAATGCCTCATGCTTAGTCATTCATGTTTAGTAATTTTTCTCTTTGTGTATCTCTTCCAAACAGACTGGGTTACATCAAAGGCAGAGACTCTATCTTTCTTCATCCCTGTATTTCTGATGCCTAAGCTAGTCATGCCTAGGAATGTAGTAGAAGGTGTCTAGTAAACTTCTCTACTGACCTGCTAGATTAACGGGGTGGGCTTACTGTAATAGCCAGAAAGCACAATAGAAATGCAATGGCAATTAGCAAAGTGAAGCAGTAGGGTACCTGGCACTCTACATATTAGGATTCTTGGCTGTGGAATTCTGTGTTCCAGTTTATTGCTGTGTATCTTTCAGCAACTCTCTAAGCCTCAGTTTTCTCATCTGTCAAATGGAAATAATGGTGTTCATTTCAGATCATGATTGAGAACCAAATATATTCATGCCCCTAGAGAGCCTGGCATGGGATATGGCTATGATTTTCATTAGTGTCATTAGAGTGATGTAAGAAATGGAAGGGAGAGGTGATAAGTGCTGTAAAGGTGTGAGAGGGTACTTAGGAAATGCTTAGGGAAGGTTGGCTGTGATTGGAGTTCAGCTGTTCTGGACTGGAAGGGTGTGGGTAGGCTTGGGAGGGGAGGCAGTATTCCAGTTGTGCACCGTGGCCAAGAATGTATGAAGGATCGTCTCATAGTGGGAGTGCAGGCTGGCGGAAGTGCAAGGTAGGAAAGACAGGGGTGGAGAGGAAAGTTGAGGCTGTGCTGCAGAGGCTTTGAATGCTAGACTAAAGGGTAAGGGTGCTATGCTGGTGAATTTCTATTTCTGGTTAGCATGTATGAAATTAGCATGGGGGAGCAGGGCAGCCCCCAGTCTCAGAGTATCCAGCAGCTCCTATTGTAACTTACCTATCACCCCTGCAGGAATGTTTAGCTGGTTTGATCTCTACTGGGTCCTCCCAGTTATTCCTTGTGAATCAATTCTCATTTAGTAATTCTGAAATCAGTCTCAGAGATGGTCAAATGGTTACCTTAAAATTCCTTCAATTCTGAAAGTAACCTAAAGATTTGAGTTTGAATCGCACTTCAGTTACTGTGAGCACAGGCATCACAGAGTCCCTGTCTGAGCCTCAGGTTCTCTGGTAGAGAGGGACATGAGCTCAGATGACTCCCTAAATTAATTAATCTACAATGCCCTAGCTTAGGGCTGTACCCTGTTCTTTATCAGTCCCTAGCCTGTGTGCTCTCCTGATGGCAATATTAACAGAAACTCTCCAGGTCTGCGCATTTGTGCTGGCCCAGACTGGAAGATGTTTTGAAATGATCAAGATGCCTATTGTTTAGGCCCCTGGCTAATATTTTCTGAATGAATTACTGGGAAAAAGAAGCCTGTCTGAACATCTTCCCGAAGACTATGCTATCTTGACCAGATCTGGGAGGGCACAGCCACTCTTAGAAATTTCAGTGCTTTGTTCAGAACTTTCTCAAGTACCTAGTCCCCATGAATGAGGATTAGTTCAGGCATTTGGGGCCATTTCTAGGGTGGTATTTTCCCTCTGAACCTGCGATGTTGGTCTTTGCTTGTCCCTGGAGAAAACAGGCAAATGAACTCGGTGCTCAAGTCTGGTTCCCTGCAAGGTGACAGGTCACTGTGAATTATGCTCTGCCATGACTTGTTCCTCGTTTCCTCTTCCTCCTCACTGTCCTCTTCCTCCTGGTTCTCATCCTCCTCTTCATCCTTCTTCTTGTGGAAACATATGCTGACTGCTCTACACTGTACCTTGTGGTGACATATGGCTTTTAGCTTTAGAGAGATATAGATTTGAATCCAAGTTTCACATTTGCTAGAAATGTGGTCTTGTATAAGTCACGTACCCTATCAATCTGAGCCTCAGTTTCCTTGTACAGAAAAGTGAAAGAACCTCTGCAACTTCCCATAGTATATGATAACTCCAGAAAATATATACAAAGTGCTTGAAATGGTGTAACATAATCAAATTTTCATGCTATTCTTTCATTGTTGTTTGATGACATTGATTACATGCTAAATTCAGAAGTGGGGTGCTATCCTGATTTTGGAGGGAGGAGAACTTATCCTGAGAAGACATTGATGAAGGTTAATAAGGCTGAAAGGTCCTATCTAAGCCTGAGGCTTGAGTATGGCAGAGAGATTCAGGAAACAGGAGCTGAACTTTGTTCCACATGCAGACAGCCTTATCTTGTCTCACTGAATTTCTCACCTACCAAGTGGGATTCATATACCTGCATGTGCTCCCCTGGTCTCAGGAGATGCTGCCTCTGAGTCTCCAGTGCACTTCCCACCCTTCTTCAAGCAAAGAGTCCTAGGCTTTTGGGAACTATTTTGGTCTAAGTACCTGGGATTGAGGTGGTGCCTGGTGTAGAAAACTGGGGATCCCAAATTCAGTGCCTTCACACACAGCCTGGCTGCAGCAGATCTTCTGCCCCAGAGCTTGGGGAGCTGACACTGGTTGTTCAGCTTGGATATGCAGCGAGCCAGCCAGCCATTGTGGTGCTCCAGCTGGTGAGTTTGCCCAGCTCTTCGCAGGAATGATGAGGGATGCATCTCAGACCTCAAGCTGGGGTCACTAGCATGCTTTGACCTATTACCTGGATTGACCAAGAGGTATGGAGAGGATACCGCTAATGAAAGCTCCAACGAGAAAGGATTTAATAGGGAAAAATGTTGCATTCTGTCCTGTGGCTCTAAATCTAACTGCCACGGTAAGAAGTGAAACACAGGACAAAGCTAGGGTGGTGGCGCAGACCTGTAATCCCAGCCTTTAGGAGGTTGAGGTAGAAAGATCATCAAAAGTTCAAGACCAACCTGGGCTACATAGTAAGTTCAAGGCCAACCTGAACTACCTAGCCCTGGTTCTTTCATTAACTGTATTTTCTATGTAAATTACTTCTGGAATTTGTTTATTTAACCAAAATCATTTACTAAATTATTACCCTATGCCAGGAATATAGAGAGGAGCAAAAGACAATTGCTGCCTTTAGAGAGAGGGTAGTCTACTGGAGATATCCTAAAAGTTAATGCCACTTTAATTCTATTGTTGGAGGTATTATATCCAAAATGAGGGAGGTGAGGTTATATTCTGTTCTTTGTGGATTGTAATCCCATTCACCAAACACATGACTTGTTCCTTTTAAAGAGACCAAAAGGGAGCTTGGAACCCAAAATTCTTAAGCAAAACCCCAACACCCATTTCTCTGAATTGCACCTCATTGTTCTCATTAGATGAGCTAGGTTTCACCTACTGAGCACTGGTTGTGTTTCCTTTCTGAAACTGTTTCCAGGTCTCAAGTCTAGAGCAAAGGGTTAGCCGGAGATGAAGGTGAGGATGAAGATGAAAGAGAAGTACTGATCCTTGTTTAGACCAGAAAGGCTAGGTTTCATCATTTCGTATAAGAGTCCTTTTTATGACACCAGGGATTTGTGCTGTGTAGATGGTTTATACAGATGCTCTGAGCTAGTCATATCACAGTATGGATACATGTGACTGAAGTCAAGGGAAAGTAGCAAAGACCCCATTTGGGCCAAAGTTAAAGGAACCTGAAACTAGTTAATGGAGCCCTTAGTGTTCTTCAAGGGCCCTAAGGAGATCAACCTGGGGCAGAAGAAGGATAAAGCAGGTTCTACATGGCTCAGCCATCCTACACCCAGCAGAGAGTCTATGTGTTGCTAAACCTGAGTGATCTGGGCTTGGTTTATTACAGGAACAGAGAGATTTCCTAGAGAAAAGGTCATAGGAACCCAGATATGACTGGCAAAGTCTCTGTGGGGGCCCCTACTCTTGGTGTTAATGACATAAAGAATTTCTTTAGGGAATATTCATGTGTTTTGCTTTCCACAGAGAGAAGCGGAGAGTGGAGGCTAGAAGGGAGTCAGCAGGTGTAGCTGTAGAGGAGATCAGGGAAGGGAATTTAGCAGCACTGGCCAGAGGAAGACAATGGACAGTGAGGTAGCTCAGCCAACTGCACAGGAGGTTTTGAAGCTAAGATGAACTCTGACTTGTCACAAGGTGAGGTGAGGGGCTGGAACTTTATGCCCTGGTGTGATGAGTCTGCTGTAGGAAGCCTCCTTGTGCGAGGATGCTGTCTTCAGTAAAGGCAGCTCCCTAAGGACTGGCAGCTAATGACTGAGCACTCCCTGTTACTAGTGGAATAAGTCCTTCATGCTTGGAGGAAGCTCTGTACAGCACTAGGGGAGCTCCATTTAGGAATGTCCTAAGACATCGTTTGTCATTCTCTTGCTCCTCATCAGTGTTCTTGTTTGGATAGCAGGAGAAGCAGCTGGCCTTACTTGGGATGGGGGCATAAGGAATCCAGAGAATTGTCTCAAGATCTGTACTGCGAAGTCCTGGTTGGTGTGCATGGCTGTGCTTTGCAAAGGACCTGGCTACTGTCAGTCACACACAGAGCCTTTACTTGCTGTCTCCAGTTGACAAAGGTGTGCCCCATGTGCCCTGTGGGTGATGACAGGGCACAATTCCCATTTACAGAGTACTCAACAAGTGTATGACCCTTCACTTCTGCTATCTCCAATTATCACACCAAAAGAGTGGCTCAGGTATTATTGTCTTGACTTACAAAGAAGGGGGCAGCAAAGGCTTTGAAGATGCACTTGTGCAAAGACTCATGGTTGTAAATAGCAGGGCCAAGATTTGGATCATCTTTAACTCCAGACAAGGGACCTATCATGTGTCCTTGCCTTTAGAGAACTTAGCTCTGTCCTCCTCCCCTTCCCACCCAGAACTTTTTCTCCCACCCACACCGTGCTCCCGGTACCCAGATTCTGGATTCTCCCATTCAAACAGCTTCAAGTCCTCTTCCATGTCCACATGGCCCCCTCGCTTGGTTTCCTTTTCCATCATGTGTTCTGTGCTGCAGGTCTGCACAGCTCCAACTCTGAGGGGAACCAGGGGCTTGTCCACAGGGGCTGTGAGCAGAGCTTACACATATATAGATACATGTCAAAAGGTTCACATGCATGTACAGAACCCCTCTCACATTGCTGGATGGAGCTTAGGTGAGGAAGATGAAGGACAAGACCAGCAGGGTTGTTTCTAATTAACCAGATTCCAGCCCAGAGATCCAAGAACTGAGAATCTCAGATTTGAACTTTATAATAGAACCATTGCAAAGGTCTCTTTGTCCAAGTGGGAAAGTAGAATGGGTTTCAGTGAATAGCTGTGCCTTGGTTTTCGTCTTTAACTCTGTTGACACGAGGACCGTAGACCACCCTTGTATGCTCTTGTCCCAGCCCTTCCAGTACTGGGAAGGACCCCTGTGAGCAGCTGTCCTCTGACTGGTATCTCATTCCTTTTTGCACTCTATTCACTATATATCTAAAGGTTTGGAGGAAGGGGGACAAACTTGCTGCTATAGTCATTCACCAACTTTTCCTTAATCACAGATAGTAGTGGTCAGGAGGTGAGCTGTAGGCATTAAAGGAATAGCTCTGTAGATCTCCACTTGGATATTTCAAAATGTGGTCAGAATTCAGTCCAAGAAATCTTGTCCCCAACAGACCAGGCTCAGAGGACCCTCCTTTCCTTCCTTAAGCCCTTCCTTTCTCCCCTCTGCCTTCTCCAGTTCCCCGTCACTCCCGGGCTACCCCACTCCTTACCACTCATTCTCCACTCTCTCTCTTTTCCCGAGCTTCTCCTTACTTGCATAAGTAGCCACTTTAATGACCTTAGGAACCACTGATTTCCTATTCTGAGGACTTGGCATTTGCGTAGAGGATTCCAGAATCCCTCTGCAAGCAGTAGGGATTTAATGATGTACTGTCTGACATTGTGAGTTACACTCATAAGACAATGTCTTGTTTTTTAAAAACTAAATCCATTCAAAAATGGATTTGAACCTCTTTCATTTCTTTTCTTGTGAGACTGTGTGAATGTCAGTGCATGAAAGTCTAGGTGTCCTCTTGCATATGTTTTTGTGAATATGTATATTTTGGGGGTTAGGGTGGTGCATTTCCTGGTGCTGAGCCCCTTACTTGATGTGTCCTGCCTGTGTTTTTTCACAAACCTCTTCTGGTCAGCCCAATACCAATACAGCCAGAGGCCTGAAGCCAAGACAGGATTTGAGGCTTATGGCCCCTGAACTTCATGGGTCTGTGTGACATTGGTTGTAGCTGGCACCATCACATGTGAAGTGTATCTAGGACACAAAAATGTGGTAGGTCTGAGCATAGCAAGGCAATGGCTTTAGGAGAGCTAAACCTAGGCTTGGCTTCACAGAGCCATTGCAGGCTGCTTCTCAGCAGACCTCAGTCAACCTGAAACCCATTTCTCACTCTTCAGCACTGCCTAGTTTCTTTCTGTAAGGGAACTCGAGCCAGCCAGCTGATTGATACTGTCTTTTAGAAGGTTTACAAAGCAGTAATGTCCATTGGTCAATTTTCCAGTTTTCATTCAGACTGCTCAACCATTCTATCATTCAAGAAGATTCTTGAATCTTCTTGATCTATGTTCACTGAAATGAAGCTCTGACTGGCCCACATCAAAGCCACTCCTGGAGGAGACCTGCCCACTCCACCAGAGCCCTTGTTATCTTCTGTGCCCTCCTTTTGCTGTGACTCTCAGCCAACAAGAGAAGAGATGGCTTTCAGACTGGGCGGTTCACCTGCTTATTGGTAGTACTGCCTGGAGATTTCAAGTTGTGAACTTAGGCCAAAGCTAGACACCTAGATAGTTGGCAGATGGCTTTCTTCCTTCCCTTGGCTGTGTAGAAAATAATACTAGAACCCTAAGTCACCAGTGGCAAAGCCCAGTGCCAGCACCTGAGCTGTGACTTTTTCCTTCCCTCTGTTCCCTGGGGCTACTGACTTCAGTCTTCAGACCTATAGAACTGCTTACTACCTTACTTTCTGCTTCTCCTTCTGGCTCCACTCATCCAAGAGGAGAAATAGACGGGGTTCAGATAGATCCAGGTTTGTAGCCAAACTGCATACTCAGTAGTTTGGACAAGCAACTTGATTTTTCTAAATATCGGTTTCCTTGACTGTGAAATAGGATTTGTGGGAGAAGGTGCTGATGGTTTTCAGCCTAGACTGACACAGCAGTGAGTCACTTTGCAGTGCCAGAATCTACTAGGTTCACCTAGAAGTTGCCAGGGTACATCAAGAGGTGACTCTGGAACTATGACACTTCTAGTTTCATCAAGGATTCTCCCAGGGATTAGTTTCTGCTCACTGTCTAGGAATGCCTGGAATTCTTGCCATACTCAGGGTGGGCATCTGCCTTAGTCAGAGCCTTGAACTTCTGTTCCCTGGGTTTTAGCCTTTGCCCGTAGTAGTGTAAGTTCCACCGATTGGAAGACTTGAATGTGAATCCTCTTCTATCATGTACCAGTAACACCACCAACAAAGTCAATTCTCTCTCTGTCCCTCTATTTCCTAGGTGTCAAAGTGACCCCAGCTGCATACTATGTCTGTGGGCTGTTGTGAGACTCTAAAATGAGTTCAGTGAGATCCCAGTTACATGTACTTGACTTTAAAGTGATGTCTACTGATATTCATGTGGTCAAAACTGGAAAGATGCTCATATGTAGCTCTAGGCTCTCTGCGAACTCAATCTTATTGCATATAAAAGGAAGGGTTTGAGTTAGATTGACATTCCTAGATTGATTCCAAAACACCTCTGTGTTTACATGAATTTGGTAAAAGCTACACTTGGAATTTTCCTTTTTGTGCTCCCTAGGAAGAGTTTGCCAGAAATAAACCTATTTAGCTTTGCTTAACCTAGACTTTACTAATTTGACTATGGAACCTCATTATTATGACCACAATTACCACTGATATTATTATTGTGCTGTGATTTATTTTAATCGCTATGCATGACTCTATTTACCTGTCATAAAACATGCCCTAAGTGAACAGATGAACGGGGGTCCTACCAGCTCTTGTAGATACTGACCAAGCACTTCAAGAGACTGGCACCTCACAGATCACACTCTGCTTCTGTCCCTCAGGTGCCTTCCTGATCCCATACACCCTGTTTCTCATCATTGCTGGGATGCCTCTGTTCTACATGGAGCTGGCTCTGGGGCAGTACAACCGGGAGGGCGCAGCCACAGTGTGGAAGATCTGCCCTTTCTTCAAAGGTAAACAACCAGCCTGGGAGAAGTCAAAGGTTTTCCCCAAATTCTTCCTTATTGACCCAAGGAAATCTGCTCCAAAGGTGAGATATAAGATAGACCAACTATCTTGTGAGATTCACAAGTATTGATAAGGTCAAGAGCATCCACTATTCAAAAGTCACATGGAGAGTATTTGGAGTTAACAGAATAGTATTAGTGTACAAAGTCTGAAAACTTGGGCTCCAGTCCAGACTGTGCCAGCGGTATGACCAGAAAGAGTCTATTTTTATGCATGGTAAATACTTAGAGAAATGGCAGAAGTAGCTAGCGTGCATCCCTCTACTCTCTATTCTTGCCGCCATCCCACACTTGATAAGTTGATGCTAGATATTTTTGAGCTCAAGAAGAAAGCTGCTTCACATGAAATTTCTAGTAAAGCATCCACATCTGACTAATTACAACTGGGATCTCAGATGAGCCTTACTTGCATTTGGGTCTTAGAGTATATCTGGAGAAAGCCAGGACAACAGTCATTCCTTGGCCCCTAGACAGCTGGTGGCACTGAGCAAGACCTAGAGTCTCCCAAGAAGTGGTTAGGGAACCAGTGGTGATGAGGACAAATGTGATTTCCTCGAGTCTTTTCTGAATTGCAAGTGTCTTGAAGTATATTCTGTATAGTCAGTCCTATAGTAAATATAGGCTGGTGCACAAGTCTTACAAGACATGTGTATTATTATCTTTTCTGTTTAATTGCCATAAACTCAGATCAAACTGGAATTAACATAAGAGGAATGTTTTGGATAATATGACAGTAAAATCCAGGGATCTGGTCAAGTACAGATTATTCCAGGTGTTAAAATTGTATTGTCTGGAATTATTCTCTGAGGATCAAGTCTGTTTTTTTCTATATTAGTATCATTCCTACATATGTTCTTCTCAATTGCTAGCAAAGATAACCATAAACAATGGCCTACCAAGTTTAATAAAAATATCTTATACATTCATTGCTTCTTTAAATGTCCAAGAAAAGGCTCTCATTGGTTTGACTTGACTCACATGTTTATCTATTAACCAATAACTGTGGATATAGAGAAGTGACTCTCTGATTGGCCAGGCCTGCATCATGTACTAGACAAAGGATTCAGGTGATTACTCTCACCCAAATCTCACAGGCTAAGACTTGCTTAAGGATAATCCCTTAAAGCCATGACGGGTAAGCAAGAAAAAAAAAAAATGTCTTCATGACAAAGCTACACGACTACTCCTAATGGAGCTTTTCACAGATTCAGAAAAGTAGTATGTTGGCCAATGAAGCAGGTAATTGAGAGAGGGACTCACAGAGCAAACTGGGCTGAATTCTGATTGGTGAGGGTTGTCCTGGAAGCAGATCCTGAGGCAAGAACTTAAGTATAACAAATTATTTGGGGAAATGGTTTCAGGAATAAGGAAAGGGAGGCAGCCCATAAAGGGCATGTCATCGGGTCATGAGGAGATGGAGCATGAAATATTCCACCATGTTTTCCCGGACAAGGGATGAGAGAGTTCTGATACTCCTTGCACAGCTGCTCCCTGGGGCTTAACTCCCAATAAGTGAGCACAGGGGGCTACAGTAGCAAGAGAGAATCAGGAAAAGGAATGGTGGATGCCTGTGGAATATGGTGAGATTCTGACCTTCTACTACAGAAAAGGAGTCTTAGGCATTGGGGAATGCAGTGGTCAGAGCCAACTCCCCTGGAGCAGTGGCTCTAGGGCCGGGCCTGAGGAAGCCAGACCTCTGTGTCCCCACACAGGAGTTGGTTATGCTGTGATCCTCATGGCCCTCTACGTTGGCTTCTACTACAATGCCATCATCGCCTGGTCATTCTACTACCTCTTTGCCTCCTTCACTGTGAACCTGCCCTGGACTGACTGTGGCCACGCCTGGAATAGCCCCAACTGCACTGACCCTAAGCTCTTCAACAGCTCTGTGTTGGGCAACCACACCAAGTACTCCAAGTACAAGTTCACACCGGCAGCAGAGTTTTATGAGTAAGTCATGGACTCCTCATGTTGCATGCACTGAGGCCTGGGCAAGATCTCAACCCAATACTAAAGCAAATCGTGAGAGAAAGGAGTAAGTAGTACACCAGTCAGCATTCATAATGTTATAGTCTGAGTTAGAGGACAAGGACAAAAAAGCCAAAGAGGCTTTTGGGCTGGAGTAGGAGAGTGGAGATGGAGAGCCGATATCCCTGCAAACAGATGAGGAGGCAGACAGTGTTAGAGAATAGATGGGCTCTTTAGGAAGTAACAAACACTTTGAAGAGGAAAGCTTCCTTAAGGAATGAAAACCAGGGAGTGGGAGAAGTTGGCTGTGGGAAGGTAAGACTTTAGGTGGGCTGGACAGGAAGGCCTATCAGAGGTGGCGACCTAGGAACTGATGCTGTCAGCCAAGGAGACACCCAAGAGGTTAGGGTGGTGCCATTGAAACACATGTCAATCTGTCCATGAAGCCGTCCTCTGACCTGCCTTGTGCTGCTTCCCCTTGAGGGCTTCCATAGGGAAAGTAGTTGAAGCTTGAAATCAAAATTAAAGCAGGCCAGCATATTTAGCTTAATGAGAGTGCTTGAGATGTGTGTGTATATGAAAATGACTCTAGATGCTGGTGGAAGATAGAAAATTGTTAACAACTAAAGAAAAGAAGAAAAAGTTAAGATGATTTTATACACAGAAAAGTTGTAACAATTGTACACTTACCTGTCACCCACTTTCCCTAAAGGTGAAACCTTATATAAGTAGAGAACAGTTATGGAATTCAGAAAATTATCACTCACATAGTACACATTAGCTAGTCTACCATAGACCTCATGTGAATCCCCCCAGTTTCCTGGTATGCCATGTTCTGGTATTTAGTTATCATGCCTCCTCAGCTTCCTCCAGTCTGCAGGAGTTCATTGTTCTTTCCTTGAGTTCAATGATCTTGACACTTCTGAAGAATATTGGTCAGTTACTCTGGGAACTATTCCTTGATTCAAGTTTGTTTGTTGTTCTTTTATGAGTAGATTGAGGATGTGCATTTTTGGCAAAAAAAAAAAAAAGCATGGAGATGATGCTGTGTCCTTCTTAGTGTATCTTGTCAAGGGGACATGATGTCAACCAAAAGTCATTACCATCATGTTTGCCTTGTTATGATTTCTATTTCATGTATATCTTAGTACAGCTTCCTGGATATTTATATTATTTTATAAAATAGTCTATTATCCTCTTTATTTTAACTTGTTGCCCTTTCTGTCCTGTCATCACTACTGCATCCTTGTATGTCCTTGAAGAAGGAAATGACCAAATTGGTTTTAGCCACCAACAATTCTAAATATTTACCTTGAGCTGTCCTGATTGTACTGTCAACTGTAACATCTACTACCATCTACTCAAACATAGGTGAGTCCCATGTGAGCAGCCCATATACATGTGCCAGCAAGCAAGCAAGCAAGCAAGCAAGCAAGCACAAAGCACAAAGTGCAGGTTATAAGCTGTGAGGCAGAGCAGAAAAATCCCACTGGATCTCCATCCTCAGGGTTCATATGATCTAGAGTTAAAGTCCTCACAAAGTTCTCCATATTTTGACCCTTGTACGCTACATAGTTCACTGTTACATAATATTCTTGTTTAACTTTACCCTTTAAAATACTATAAATAATTTAATGACATGTCATATCTAAACAGGCAATAACCCAGATTTGACCCAGGGGCTGTGCAGTCTCTGATTCCTGGTCCAGAGCAAAATTTTCCAATTTCTAAGATAATATACATGTTCTAAACCTTCATGGTCTGGTACAATAGCCACTCACCATGTGTGGTTTCCAAGCAGTCAAAATATGGTCAGTAACTGAGGAACTGAAAATTTAGTTTTATTCAATTTTAATTTGTTTACCTCTCACTAGATACATGTAACTGGAGGCTCGCATTTTGGGAATCAGGAGTGGAGCATGAGAAAAAATTTTTGGTACACTCTGTTTCACCTTATGGATTCCCTAAGCCAAAGATCTAGAAACAAGTCCTGATCATTTAGAATTTGAGGGTACCCTACAACCATTTCTATTCTTGTCATCTTGGTGCAAAAGAAAGTTCTCTTTGGCTAAAAATGATTTCTGTAAAGTCTGGTGTCTCCTAATTCATGGTGTATCTTGGGTCATAGGACCCAAGAATTAGCCTTAGTGGGCCAGCATGAAGATTTATAAAGTGTCCTTTGCCAGCATGTCCACTTGCCTCCATCTATGACTCCACTAGATTTCCAGAAGACAGGTCCAAAATTATATGGACCCAGAAATAATCTTGTTACTTAAAGTGAACATCTGGTATAAGTATCCACAATTATATGGACCCAGAAATACTCTTGTTACTTAAAATGAACATCTGGTATAAGTATCTATACTAATTCCTGTCTTCTTCACTGACATATTAACAGCTCACTGCTTACCACAAGTATCGGATTCTCTGCCAGTTTCTTCATCTGAGTTATTTTGACTGAAGCCTCATGCCAATGCACTAAAATTTTGGTGACTCTTATCCTTCCTGCACACACAAAGAGGCCTCACAGATGAGACAGAAAAGCCCATGGCTACATAGCTAGTTCTGTGCAGAGACAAGATTTGGATCCAGGCAGTACTTGCCCTTGCTCATGAAAACCCCAAGGCTGAACATCTGGTTTAATTCTGGAGCTGGGTGCCTGACTCTCCTCACACTGGGCCCAGCTCTTCCAGGCAACAAAATTGAAAAGCCTATCCCCTTAACCTGTGTGCTGTAAGTGGCTCTTATTATTGAGAGATGTTACTAAAGTCACACCCTATATTTATCTATTACTTAGGTTTTTTTCTTTTGTCCCGGTTATTGTGCAAGGTACCTCTTCTATACTATCTTTTAAAACTGACCACTGTTGTCTAAACTTATCTTATGATTGAATAAATGGATGCAAAGCAGTAAATGACTTGTGTGAGGTCATCCAGGTTAGAAATGACAATCAAAGTGAGTTTGAACCCCAATAGTTATAGTACAGGGCTCAAGCTCTTAACACAGAGTTTCCAATCTTGGCTGGGTGTCAGAATCATCTAGAGGGTCTTAAAACACACTGTTGCCTGGATCCAATGCCCCAGAGACTTGGTGTCATATTTCCGGGTATAGAACATATGAATTTTTATTAATAGCTTCTCCCGTAGTTCTAATGGGAGCCGATGTCAAGGGTCTTTGTCTTCACTGCAGTACTCCCTGTGTCAGAACAAGATACCCATAGGGGTCAGGCTGACATCCCTCCAGTCTCATGTCATGGAAAATCTAGGATCATCTTCATTCATGTCCCAAGAAGCATGACCTCGGAAGATCCCATAAATGCTGGAGAGCTTTCATGTGGAAGTTTTAAGTCTTCCTATTTTATGAGTGTGGTTTAGACAGGGAGTCGGTGAGGATGGAGGGCAGAAGGGGCTGCTAATCCATGTGATTGGCTGCATTCCTTCCCTCTTATCCTCTCAGACAGGAAAAAGTATGGTTTTCCTTTGGCTCTTGGCAATCTCAGTTCTTATAAATCAAAATAGAAATAAATGGCTTTGTCCTCTCTAGGGTCATTAGTATCTGATTCCTGCTCTGATGTCTTCATGGCCAGTGTGTCTACCCCAGCAGAGACACCTAGCAGGAGAGAGAGGAGAATTAGGTTTGGAGAACCTGGTTGTTTTGATTGTAGCCTACACATCCTCCAGGCCCAGGTATGAGCAGAATATGGTGGAAGAACAGGACATTTTTGTGTATAGGGTCAAGGCATCTTGGGGGATTATGGTGGGAAGAAGAACCTTAGTTCTGCAGTATTCTGCCCTGTAGACCTCCCTTTTCCTCTCCTTAACTCACCCCTCTGCAATCTCATAGCTACCCTGAACTAGGTCCTAGCACCTCTTCATATCCACGCCCCATTTAGTCCTCACAGATCATAGAGGTGAAAATTACTTTCATTTTAAAAATCAATAAAGTGGTGTTTGAGGCATGTGGCAGAACTAGGATCTGAGACCGAGTTGTCTGACCCAAGGCTTGCACCCTGTGTGCAGCCTGTCTTCTGTCTTTCTCCTCTGTCCTGTTAGAGTCTCCAGTGGGACACTATTTTAGGTGTACAGGGTTGTTTTCAGGCCAATAGGAGACCTGCTCTTGCATCTTGTCCTCACCTTGGCCCTGCCTGCGTGCTTCATGGAGGATGGTACTAACCCATGGGCTGTCTCTGCGTTCTTACGGCACAATGGTTCTTTTGTCTCAATGCTTCTGCCTTCAAACCACTCAGTTTGTAAAGCCAGCAGTTGGGACTCCCAGTGTCAACCCTGAGGAGCTCAGATAACTTTTTCTTTCCCCACACCTCCTGGCCCATTCCATTTCCATCTTGCACTCATTTAGTGTGACAGGGTGAGCATATCATTCAAGAGAATGAAACTGTTGTTCTCCCTGGGCTCCTGGGCTCCTGGCCTGGAGCCCAGGAGCCCCATAGCTCAAAAGAGACTCTGAGGCTCTGGCTTTATCTGTGTAACGGTGTTCAGAGGGAACACGTGAGTGGCAATAGCAAATGTTTATCCTATGCTCCTGCTGGTGAGGAAGAGAGGTCTCCCTTTACCCACTTATTAGAGCTCTGTGTTTTCAAATGTCAAGTCAGAAACTGAACCCTTTTGGCCCATAGGCTTTGGAAAGCCTGGATAGTTCTCTTAACAATGATTCATTTTCATTAAATTGCTGGAAAACTAAAATGAACCCAAGTTTCTTGTACCAAACCCCATGGCTTGTGTCTGCTGGGCAGAAGAATCTGGATTCTCATTTTTCTCTCCTGGCAATAAACTCTGGACTCTGGATCTTTTTACTGAGGAAATATCTAGACAACCACTGCCACTCTAAAATGGCCTTCAAATGTGTGTGGGGTCAGCCAGGCCTGGAAGGGCACATTGCAGCCATCTGTTTGGTTACCAGAGGCATTTTTAGTAAGTTTCAGAACAAGCACTGATGTCTTGATGACTTTTTCATGACTTTAATAGTGAGATGATGATTGACACCATTCAATATTTGGCACACAAAACCATGGGAATATGAAGAATTAACCATCAGGTGGGATCAGGATGTTTGTGTCCTTTGATATGCCCAGCCACCCCCTTGCCTTCCCTTCTCTTCCCTCCCCTCCCCTCCCCTTCTCCGTCCTTCCTTTTTTCCTCCCTTTCTTTCCTCTCTCCTCCCTTCTTTTTCCTCCATCCTTTTCTCTTTTTGAATAGGTCTAAGTTAGGGATGATTTCTGAGCTGAGACCATGAAGACAAGGTTTTCCAGGCTGGCTAATTGGATTGGGGATGTGCTCTTGGCTGCAGGAATAGAAGATCCTAATGCCCAGAGCTCTAAGACCATCCAATGACTGTAGAAAGTGACTTGCTTTTGTCAGGAACAAAGGGCAAGGTGTGGAAAAGTGGGAATAAACTTGGCAGGGGGTGGATTTTGACAGATCTGATTCTGAAAGGCTGACATGTGTGCCCTATAGATCAAAAGTTCACAGTCTTGAAGCTTTTGATTTGGGATTGGATAATTCTGGCTTGGGAAGTGGGGGCAGGATGAATGCTTCCTGTGCATTTGGATATTAGCAGCATCCTTGGCCTTGACCCACCAGAAACCAGCACCATCCTCCTTTCCTCCAGGTCCATGGTAGACAAAAAGATCTGCACATTGGGATCCTGTTGAGAAGCACTGTTTTAAGTGACAAGAGTTGTTAGAGGATTCTGGGTTAAAACAGTTACTGTGACACTTCAGACGAATTTCTATACAGGAGTACAAAGAGTGAATTAGAGAGTGAATCAGGAGGTAGAGACAAGGGGTGGGAGTGATGGGAGTAATTTTCAATAGTCCTGGAGGGAGAGAATATGGGTTGGGCCTGGGATGGGGCCAGTGTGTTTGGGGAAAGTGGGGAGCAGTTCAAGAGACAGGATTAGGATGGCCAGGCATGGTGACTGGAAGCTATGGGGCAATGAGAGAGGGCCAGCAGTTCAAAGCCATGGTGGTTGGCCTGGGGCTTTGAAGACAGAGGCTTTTCTGGAGGAGGGAGCACCTGTCTTGGGGAATCTTCATCACCTACACTATTCTGCTCATTTTTCCAAATATGCTTACATGCCCCTCTCCTTCCACTACACCGATGCATCATGTTAACCCATCTAGTTCTCCCAGTGGCCAGCAGAGGAAGCTTCAGCCACCTCCTCGGTGAAGCCCACCTGATTAACTCCTTGGGCTGAGCTTTGCTAACACTGCTTGACTCCTTTGCTAATGCCCGCAAGGGGTGGACCCAGTCATGCTGAGAGTTACAGCAGTCATTTGTGGACCTTTTCCTGGGTTCCTGCAGTGTCTTACACTCTATAATTTAATCCTCATGGGAGCCATTTTACTGAAGTGGTAAAGGGCTCAGAGACAGGGAATGTTTGCATAAGCCCTGTCCCCTTGCTTGGGAGCTCCATGTAGACTTTTGCCTTCAGCTTATCACCAGCCTCTTGCACATTTCCTGGCTTAGAGCAGAGTACAGGGAGTCTATGGAAACCTGATATGGTAATAGGTACCTGTATGGTAAACTGCACTTTGGGAGGCTGAGGCAGAAAGATTGTAAATTGAGCCTGGTCTGGGGAACTTAGTGACTTAATAAGATCTTGTGTCAAAAAATATAAGAAAGAGAGAGAGGAAAGAAGAGATACAGGAGAGTGACTGGGATGTAGCTCAGTGAGAAGGTCCTAGGTTAAGTCCCCAGTAACAGAGGGAGAGGAAAGAGAGAGAGACAGAAAATGAGAGAGAAGTTACACAGGTTCTTAACATAGGGCCAGGACAGGAGTAAGGTTTGTCTGACTCCAAAGCCTGGATAACTTCTATTATACTTCATATTATTGAAAATAGTAGACACTTCTTATCAACAATCAATGAATGAAACAAACTTCATATCACTAATGGTGGTTTTTCATCTATCCAGAAATAAACCTTAACTTCTAGTAAAGGATAAGCTAGACAGGTTTCCATGCTTGACATATGTATTTTCTTCATATGCCTTGTGACATACTTTCTTACTGCTTCCAGAAAAGGCCATCTTTGATTTATCTCTCTCCTGTGGGCTCATTTGACCAACCAGCTTCCCAAAAAAGTTTCAAATCCACTTCTTAGAAGCCTTTGTGGGCCTTTTGTTCCACAAGTACTATACTTTGTTTTCTTCTAGTTGATCTGTAGTTTGAGTAGGTATCTGATCCTTTAGCTCCAAGTTTTACCTGTCCTTTTATGCCACTTGGAAATTTTGGGATTCTAGTACCCAGGCCTCATTCCCCAAGAATTCGAATTTAACTGGTTGATTTCAAGACTCATCAAGCAGTAACTTTTTAATGATAAAATGTTTTAAAAGTTTTATTTTGATGTTAGTAATTTTTAAAAGCTTCCTAGGTGATTCTAATGTGTGGGTTGAGAACAGTGCTTTTGTTGAAAGGGGTCAAATTGTATTGATTCTCCTTACCTGTACTTTTCCTTGGAAATGGAGGAAGAGGAGAAAGGAAAGGAGGGGAAGAAGAGGAGGAAGAAGAAATGAGAGAGCAAGAGAGAGGGAGAGGAGGAGAGGGAGAGAGAGAGAGAGAGAGAGAGAGAGAGAGAGAGAGAGAGAGAGAAAGAGAGAGAGAAAGAACTGACCCAGCCATTGCGGTGTGTAGCATTTTTACCATCATTGAGTCCTTGTTTTTGATTAAGACATCATTTCAGGGAAGGACAGTATATTAAATCACTGTTTGCATCTATCCCTTTTGTAAATCTTTATCAATCAGCCTCTTTCTGAACAAACCATGGGCTGAGAGAGAATACCTGTAAAATAAGGCACAGGGAAGTTAAGCTCCTACTTGGGAAACTTTGTGCTTGGCCCAGGCAGTATGAAATAACTGAACAAATTGTTGGAAGTTTACCATGAATCTGGGCAGGAGGTGCTCAGAGAAGAAATGAGAGTGTACAAGAAGTTGATCCTTTTTCCAGGTTTTTGGAGGTGATCCTAGGGTCTCATCTTTTATAGAAGATGGATTGTTGGGGCTTGCAAGAAAAGGTGGGGGTATTTATGTTTTCCTACCCCATCTATCTGCTGTCATCTAGGAGGTATAGCTGCTATTCCTGGGCTGAACTCAGGGGACCTGTGTGTGATTAATTCACCTCTGTATCTCAGGAGAGTGTTACACAGTCCGCCTTCATATCTGAGAGCATTCCAGGATTCAGCACAGTGATTGCAAGCACTTGAAAACAAATTGCATTAGTACAGAACATGAATAGACAGTTATTTTAGTTTCCTTTAAATGATACAATATAACAACAGTTTACATGACATCCCTTTGTATTAAGAATCATAAATAGCCTAGAGATGATTTAAAGTACAAGAAAATATGTATAAAATGCAATACTGTTTTATAAAAAGGAGTTGAACATTGACAGATTTTGGTGTCCATGGGGGGATCTTGGAGCCATCCTCCCATGCATACAATTAACCTTGGTTGATGTCACAGTGGCAGCTCTGCCCGCAAATGAGCCAGCAACCCCAGGAAATGAAAAGATTAAAGATTTATATCCAGAGTGATCAGAGAGCCCCTAGGAGGAGGTGACATAAGAGTTGAGACTCTACGGTTGTTGTTGGGCGTTCGGCAGTAAACCACAGCATGAGGATGTGAAACTCAGAGGAGAACGGGGCAGAGACACTTTCTAAAGACCTCCTGCAGATCCCTGAACTCTTCCCAACTTGCCCTATTTTTTTGCTGTTGAAGTATATTTAATGTTATTTCCAGGATACAAAGAATAAAAGCCCGCTGAGGAAGGGGCTGTGTACAGCAGTCCCCTGAGTATGTCTGAGGGCCAGCTGATGGGCAACCTTCAGCGATGACAGCATGACTTGGGTGCAGCACAAACACCACATAGAGCAAGGTGACCTCGTTCTGCTGCTTTGTCTCCCAGGGCATGGAATTGTCAGTGGGGAGGAATCTCCCTTCATGGTGTCTGCTCTACTGGTTCACCAATTGGTCTTATTTGTCCTTAATTTTAACTGGCTTTAATGACTAGATTCAACTTAGCATATGATCATCTTGTTTGCAATTCTGTTTATGATTCCTTAATTATAGATTGTATAAAGGACTTTAATATTTTCAAACTTCCAGGGTATTTATTGTTTGTTTGGTACCTTGTTTGAAGGATAACGTATTATGGAGAAGAATGTCCCAAACTGAACACAGCCCGATGACCAGGTGTGAGAAATGACAAGTGTATTAGAAATCCTCCCGAGTCCCCTCCAGGCTGTAACTCCTGCTCGCAGTCCCAGGGATACCTTTTTATCCCTCTAACCTGTTGGTTCACTCTTGCCTTTAGTTGTATAGCACTTTATTTTTTTTAATTTTATTTAAAGAGAAAAAAAGCAAAACAGAAAAAGAGGTAGAAACAATACAGAATTTCAGAAAAAAAATCAACAGGAAGAAATCACTAGTTGATAAATTACATATTGTCTTCTTAGACATAGTTGTTCAAGTTACAAAATTAAAGCATACAAAGTGGACATTCAAACAATGAGGCTGCAAAGAGTTCTGTTCAATGATCCAATAACAACATGGTTATCAGTCCTACACACTTAAACATAAATGCAGTTATAGCCTTTACAACACTTTCTTTTCCTCCTTTTACTTTTTAAGTCCATTATCTGTTTAATTATATCCTGTTTCAGCTTGCTCAGTACCTTATTGACCTGTTTTGTTGTTGTTATTTACTTTTTAACCACCTTATATTATTCTGTTGCTTTGTTTTTGAGTTTCTCCTCATCCATGCCTCAAGGATCAGCTTTGGTGGAGTTGGGAGTTTTTTTGAGGGGATTTTGTTGCTTTGTTAGCTACTTTTTTTTTGAAGGTAGCAAAATACAGCAGAACAAGACAAAACAAACCCATGGGAGGCAGTGAAGTGAAATTAGCACAGAACCTCACAGCAGGTCACCAGGACAACAGTAATAGGCACAATAGTACATCCCATTCTGTTCACATTAACTGTTCTTTCAATCAGGTAGAGAAAAATGGAAGGAAATATCGAACTTATAGAAACAGAATATTGTATAGAGCAGTTCCATTAATCAGAACTGAGCAAAAAACAGTGATAAAAATCTTTGCCTTCAAAAAGATGGTAGAAGGAAATCCCCCTTACTTGATACACTACATACATTCATCCTCCCAAGAGATACTCAGACCTCCGGCTCCCACTTGCTAACTGGGAGTGGGGGAGTGGGGTTGGATTGATGTCTGAATCTTAGCCTGTGCACTGGCAGGCCCCCAGCTGCTTACAGGGAGGCAAGCTGGCTGCTTGTTCTCCCAGTGCCCCAAGTTCCAACATGATGCAGAACTCAGGAATCACGGATAGTTCTTGCCCTGGCATGGTGGCGGCTTGTGAGGCCCCCAGTCCCTTACCAGGGTGGCAAGCAAGCTGCCTGTTCTCCCAGCGCCCCAAGCTCCAACATGATGCAGAGCTCCTGTATAGCACTTTAAATGGATGGAATTAAACTTCTGTCTAATCTCTGTTCTTTTCAGTTTGACTTCCATCTTATCCATGCCTTTTTGTTACTGAGACACAATATCCAACACCCACCACTTAAAGGAGAAGTTAATTTTGGCTCACAGTGACAGTCCCAGGTTGGCTGGTTTCAAGATAGAAACTGCTCCATGAAAGGGCCTGTGTAGAAAAAAGATGCTCCCACCATGGTGACCCGGAGACAGAGCCAAGGGAGGCTGTAGGGGGAGAGAGATAGAGATGATAGAGATAGAGATAGATAGAGATAGAGATAGAGACAGAGAGAGAGACACACACAGAGAGAAAGAGAGAACCTTCTAAATCAGGGCCCCAGCTGTGCTCCTCTTGAGCCATGCCCCACTTTCCAACAGTATACTCAACTGTTGATGAATCCAGTGGTGAGTACAGCACTCCCATGACCCCACCACCTTCCAAAAGCTCAACACATAGGAGTTTTGCTGTGAATTCTGGATCTAAACCATAACATCTACCCTGATGCTATCTTCCCTGGTCTACTCCCCTCTCCTCTGAGTAGACGCGGGGTCCTACACCTTCATGAGAGTGGCGGGATTCACGACATTGGCCTGCCCCAGTGGCAGCTCCTACTCTGTCTGATGCTTGTCGTCATCATCCTGTATTTCAGCCTCTGGAAAGGAGTGAAGACATCAGGAAAGGTAATGCCTCCTAGTTTCTGTATTCTTGGGGAGGTTGGTCTTGAAAAAGAAATGTTTTTCTAGCTATAACCATATGGTTGTTGGAAAGCTAAGTTGGAATTAGGAGCCCAAACCTGAGTCAGCCTGAGATCTGTCTCTGATATAGAAAAGCACATCCTTTTTCTAAGCCTGAATCTCCCTGCTGGCAAGAGTGGACACAAATAAATCTGGACTCACTGTTTCCTTCTAAATCTCTGTGAAAAGCAGAGATCAGGGAATGGGGTACTACCAAGGGCCTTGAGCCAAAGTCTAAAGCTACTGTTGACATGTCTTTGATATATTTTGAATTCTGGCCTGAAACTCCTTACAAATGTTGCAGTTCATTCTGAAATATAACCATTTACTGTACTATCAAATCAATAAGTCCTCCTCCCATAAATTGTTGAGTATAAGAGAAGGCTCCAGAAGATATCTAGATTCATACTTTGGTTTTGTGCTTCCTTTTACACTGTTCTAAGCACAACCAAGGGTGTTGGTGGTTTGGAGAAAAGAACACAGGGTCAGAAGACCTGTGAGGGCCAGTAGAACGGTGGCATTCTGAATTTGGGTGACACTGCCCTCTAACTGTCAACCTGTCAGAGTTGGGTACATTAAAGAATTGCCTGAGCTGATTCTTAGTCTAAGGAACATCAAGGGAACAATGACCAACTGGGACCCTCGTGGGGCCTAGAACTTGAAGACATAGCTGGAAATTGTGCTTTCCAACATTTTATTTTGCTATTTCTGTGTAACAAAATACCCCAAAATGTATTGGCTTAAACAATGACCATGTTTTTGTCTCTGATGACTCCAAGAGTTAACTGGGGTGGGCTAACTCTTGGGTCTCAACTAGGTGGCACAGTTTCAATGGTGCACATGCATTGCTGGGGACTAGTACTGGCTGGGAGAAAAGTTGGAGATGTCAGTAGAGTACTCTGCATTGTCTCCATGAAGCCTTTCAAGGTTGCATCTCACAGTGTAGCAGCTAAGTTTCCACCTCATGTTCCATGCAGGCAATTTCCAGTGTGCATTATCTCTTCTGATTTCTGCTTGCATCATCTGCTTGTGTTAAAGCCTAGAGTTCATATGGGAGGGGTATACACAGAAGCATGAGTTCACCAGGGCATATATATTCACTGGTTTTGAAAAAAAAGGTGTGCATCAGAGTTTTTTGTTATACTCTAGTGGTTTGTTGGTTGGTTGGTTAATTTTTTGTCTTATCTTTGAGAACAAAGATTAGGACAGGAGACCAGCAGCCAGTATGGATGCAATCTGTCAAGAACTGGAGGTGGAATTTCCTAACAGCATGTTGGGGATACAGTGTCAGCCTTAAGAAAGTACTTAAACAAAATAAAGATTGGAGTTTGGAGTGCTTTTGGCATAGAGCAAAACCAATCTAGGATCACTGATATCCCAAAGCTAGTATAGTCAGTCTGCAGTAAATACATGTTGAAAGATTGAAGAAGGGAAAATAAATAAGTTTGGGGAACTACATCAAGTATTCTTTGGAATTCAATGCAACTTTCAAACATTTATGGACACCAATTATATGTTAATACAAGTGAAACATGAATAAGTAAGATAGACTTTTTTCATTGCTTATAGTAGGTATATATACAGAGGAGTTGTGGATTGGACAATGTATTTTATCTCTATTCAGAGGTGTATATGTGTGTCCTATTTTAAATCAAAATCAATAATCATAAACTATCTACTATCATGTATCTTATTTTTTAAACTTAATTTTACCTTGGAAATGATTTCACATTAGGAGGTCAGGTTCTACATTAATAGAAACACAAATTGTTGGCTTTTAAACTGTCACTGTCTCAATGTAGCAATTTATCACAATTTAAAAATATGAACTAGCTTACCTGATGAAAGTATATCACACACATTAGTGTGAGAGATGTCTTGTGGACTTGTGTTTGTTACAGCCATCTATGTGTTTATGTGCAGTTTCACATGAGAGAGAGTGTATTCCTTAACATGGGTCATGGTCAAAAACTGTGAGATACTGCATAGTAGATTAAGCTTTTTCAATTTAGACAGTTTGCAAAGATTATGGAAAAGATGGTATTTGTACTGGATCTGCAAGAACAGGCATGGGTCAAGAAGAGGTTGTCAATGGAAGGAACTGAGTGAGCCAAGCCACAGAGCTCTGGGAGTCCAGACTAGCATTGTTCTCCACTTTCCTTGGCTTTCTTGGTTACCAGGAGCAAGGCCCTCTTGGGCTGTAGAGAGGCTGCAAGGTGAGTCATAGCCCACCTGTGTGGAGTTCCCATCTGCCCTAATAATGCAATCTAAGGTTAAACTCCCCACAGTTATTGGCAAAGGAATTAAACCTACCCCATTTAGTTTTGCAATTCCAGAGCAGAGTATAAGTAGTTTGCTGGCTGAGTGATGCTACAGAGAGACCCAGGGGAGTGTCATGAGGTGCAGAGCCATAGTGTTACACTAGGGAGGTCCCCTCATGTGGAAACATGAGGAGTGAGTAATATGCCTTCACATGAGCCAACTGAAGCCACAGGCCACATTTTGCGTAAGTCCCCAATGTTCTGGCAGTTGAACAGGAAAAGGCCCTAGGCAGTCTGTGAGGGTATTTCTAGAATGAGGAGCTTCACTGAGGACATTCCTATGCCTCTTTAATTGTTTTCATAAACTGGCTCATGAGAAAGCCAAGAGTGTTGCTTATTTCTTCTCAGAATGTGTCTGGAACAAGACACCAAGCTTTTTTAGCAGGCTTCCATAGTCCCAGAGCCACGCAGAATAACTTGCAAACACATTTCCCATCTTGGCAAGAGAAGAGTGAGCTCAGGAAGAAGCAGATGTGCTCATCCCTGAGATGGTGTGGGCTGGGGTACAGTGTGAGCCAGGAAAAGGGGTTACTCCAAATCACACTGAAGGTCATGCTGGCCTATTGAGCACCTCCATGTAGAGTGAGATCTGATTACCGTATTAGCAATGCTGAGCCCTTTCGATCACCAGAGTCCCCACCCACTCTGTTTTTATACTGAAGTAAACTTTGAGAAACCTCAGGCTTCCCTCTGCCTAGAGATTAATGAAGATGACGATGCTGGCTGGGATCCCAAATCTTCCCACTTCACTGCTGGCCTTTAGGTTATCAGGGGAATAGGAATAGATTGAACTGGGTTTGTGAATTCTGGCAGAGTTGGTGGAACTGAGAAAAGGGAAAGCCAAACTGATTCAAAGGACACCTGAGTTCCATTCAATAGATAAGTAGTCTTGTCACTTTCATATTTGAATCATGATTCTAGCCAATACTTCCCTTCACTGTGTCAGTACAGATTGGCTCTGACTCTTTATCTCTGTCTCCATCTCTGTATCTCTCCAGTACTGAGGATTGAACCCAGGGACTTGTCTATGTTCTGTAAGTCTCTAGCATTGAGCTACATTTCCAACCAATGCTGGCCTTGAAACTGCAATCCCCCTACTTCATTCTCCCAGATATCTGGGGTTATAGGTGTGCCTTGCTGTTCCTGATTCATTGTTTTTTTTTTTTATATAAATCTTAAAGATGGATGAAGTCTAAATTTTCATGGCCATAGATACACTGAAACGTGAAAGTCTGAGAGCAGAGAGGTCTGGACAATAGAACTCAAATGTCTTTTGTCCTTACCCAGTGTGGGTATAGAGCACATGTGAGCATGAGTGAGATGTTACCCAAGGAGCTAGGAGTCACACATTTGACACAAGGTCTGAGGCAGCTGAACTCACATCTGCCATCAATTCTGAGAACCTTCAACAAGACTTGAGTGGTTTAGCACTAAACACATATGCACAGTCAAAACAAACTACCCCTTCCTGATGCTTGATTCTAGTCATTGCTCAGTCATTTCCTGATGTGTTTCTTTGGGAAAGTGCATCCACATTGGAATCTCACACATGGTCTATTCCAGGCCACCTTCAGGTCCCATGGAGATTCCCTGAAGTAACAACACAGTTGTGGTGTTGTTTTTTGATGGAAGGAGTGTTGCTACTCCCAGCCAGCTGGACTGGGCTGTGCAGCCCGAGTGCAGCTGTTGACATGAGTTGTAGGGGACCCCAGTTAGTTAGAACTCATCATAAGGCTATGCAAAAGCTCTTCGTTATGTCTGTTGCCAAGGACTTAGAACATTTGTCTCTGTTGGGAAGTTGAATCTGAGATCAATATGAGCCCACCCAACTGAGGCAGCTTTATTTTCCAGGACATCTTTCTCTCCTCATTTGTCATTGGCAGTTTGTCCTCCTTGTTCTTTCTCTCCTGAAAAAAAAGAAGCCAAAAGGCTGAGTCTACAAAGAACTTCATAGAACAAGGGAGTGATAGAGGAACAATTGGATAACATGGAAAGTGGAGCCTTCTTTGATTTCCCCTGAGCCCAAATGTGATCACTTCTGATGTGTCTGCTATTTTGTTGACTTATTTTCTCGTACACTCCCTTGTCCATGTGTTCATTCATTCTTTGACTAATTTAGTCATCCACTAACCTTGTGATTTATCCTTTACTCACTCATCCATATGCCCACCCCTTCTTGCAGTCACCCACCACCTATCTACTTTAAACATCTACCATCCAGAAATGACTATGTAACCAGCCATACATTCATCTAACAATCATCTGCAACTGTCCAATTATTTATCCAACAAACATTTTAAAGGACTTATCTATGTTGAAAAAAATGTAGGAATTTTCTTCGGGGGCTCATGATAAAGAAACAAGATAAATCCCAATTTAAAGAGAGGTATGGAAAACATGACTCTATTTTCTACATCTCAGTTTTTGTGTTGAGCCCATGTCTTTCTGATATAGGGGAATGAAACTCCCGACTTACTATATGTCAGGTACAAGTTCATGTTCTCTAAAATCAAAGAATGAATTTTAGGAACAACAGAGGTTAAATGTGGGAACATTTATTGAGAGAAAGAAAGCTTCTGTCTGAGAGAGAGACTGAAGGGATCCCAAGTGGGTTGCCCAAGATTCTGTATTTTCTTGGGATTTCTATAGAATAAAATCATGAGGTAAGGCAGGTCCAAAGTGGGGGGAAACTGGGAAATCGCAAGGCAGATGGGCATGAGGTGGGACAGAACTATGTTCAACCAATAAATTTAATTGTTTAGGTAAAATTGGCCAAATCAGGGACAAATGGGGAAGCAAGTCAGTGACTCTTCCTATAGGGGGTTGGGACTCGGTTTCCCAAAGTGACCCAGACTTAATCCTTAAGGATTTTACTTAAGGGTGTGGTTGTATTTGTTTTGCCTTCTGTCCAAAATCTAGCCCACAGCAAGAGGTGTGTGTCTCCTCCAAGGTCATCAGACATCGGGTCCTCTGTGCCGGCTTCTTCAAGAGCCTGGCCCTGTCTGACTGCCTATAATATTTCTAATTAGCTCCGCTGCCTCTTAACATTTCTAGGCTCACAAAGAACTTTATTTACTCTTTTTCTTGTTTTAAGACTTCCATTTTCTCCCTAGGGGATATGTGAAGACACTTGGGACACAGCACAATGCCAGAGTACTGTGGGGAGCAACCAGCCTGTCCTTAAGATACGCTCCCGCTGAGTCTTCTTTGGGTCTGAGTCCTCTGGCCCTGATGTGACTTTCTGACTGGGGTGCAGTCCTTTATTCTGCAAGACTTCTCATGGCTGCATCTGTCAAGTCTTTAACCTTGGTTATATAGTGACATCAATTGAGGAGCTTTTGAAAAATACTGATGTTAAGGCTTTATCTTATGCCAGTTAAACCAAAAACTTTAAAGACCAAAAACTGAGCTTTACCTTTCTCTTCCTTTTCCCTTTCTAACTTCTTCTTCTTGCCCCTCTACTTTCTTTCTTTCTTTCTTTCTTTCTTTCTTTCTTTCTTTCTTTCTTTCTCTCTCTCTCTCTCTCTTTTCTTCCTCTTCCCCTATCTCTTATTCTTCTCTTCCTTTCCCCCTTTCTCTTTGGTGATACTTTCTCTTTTGTGATACTGTGGATCCTTCCTCAGCCTCCTGACTAGCAGGATTGCAGTCATGTGCCACCATGCCTGGCTGCACTTTCCATTGTTACCAATAACTTCTCCCAGAGCATTCAAATATGTAGCCACAGCATGAAGAAAGAGTGAAAAGTCCACATAAGCTCCCATGTCCCTAGCTTCATTCTCTTTTCCCCCAACCTGGGAAAGGCAGTGGTGGAGTTCCCTTTTCAGCTTGAGGAAAATCACTTCCTTTTTGTGTTTCTGATCACTCAAAATGCTGTATCTATCTATCTATCTATCTATCTATCTATCTATCTATCTATCTATCTACCTATCTATCATCTATCTATCCATCCATCCATCCATCTACCTTCTACCAAGGTAGGCAGTGGCCAAAGATTCTACTTTCTGCTTCTTGGGCAATGCTAAGGAGATGTATGTAATTAGGTGAAGAAAAGGAAAAGAGGGAGACAGACAGACAGACAGAGAGAGAGAGAGAGAGAAAACAAAAAATACGCATAGTGTACATGCCTGAAATCTAAGTACTCTTGGAGATTGAGCCTGGAGAATTGCAAGTTTGAACACAGCCTGAGAAGCTTAGCAAGACTTTGTATAAAAATATAAAATAAAAATTAAAAAGGGCTAGGAATATAACTCAATGTGAAGGTCCTGGGCTCAATTTCCAGTACTGGGGAGGAAAACCGGTGGGTGTAGCGACCCATACCAATGGTGTGATGGATGCAGGACTAGCGGGGAAAGGGGAAAGCAAAACTGTGGGTGTGCTCGTTCTACTGAAGCAACTAAGAGGGTCAAGAGCGGCACTTTTTAGAGGCAATGGCATCCCTCTCTTTGTGACCTTCACTTCCATCTCAACAGTATTCCCCAAGCACCTCACTTATTTGGTTCTGGGCCTTCCCGCAATGTACCTCTATGTCTATTGACCTTTTCTTCTTTTCTTTTCCCTTTTTTTTTTTTTGTCTTTCTGAGATAAGGTCTCACTATGCAGTTCAGTCTGGCCTTAGCTCACTTTGTAGCCCAGGCTGGTCTTGAACTCACAATGATCCTCCTGCCTCAGCCTCCCAAACACTAGGAGCCCCCACACCTAGTTTCTATTGACTTTTCTGTCCCGGCTTCTGGTTCAGGACCTGCCAGAAGACAGAGCACATGACATGTGGACTGGGTGAAGGGTGGTAGGAAGGCATGGTAGTCTCTCTGGGAAAGGATTCTTTTTCCCACTTAAGATCCCCACTACCCACTACTAAGTCATAGGCAGGGTGAGGCTCTCATGGCCAGCTTGTGCTTTCCCCAGGTGGTGTGGATCACGGCCACGCTGCCTTACTTCGTGCTGTTTGTGCTCCTGGTCCATGGCATCACGCTGCCCGGCGCCTCGGATGGCATCAGTGCCTACCTGCACATCGACTTCTACCGTCTGAAGGAGGCCACGGTCAGTGTCCAGTGACTACATGGCCTTGTGCCAGAGTGGTTGGGAGGGTTCTCAGTGGGGGCTGATAATGCAAAATGTCTGTCTTCAGCTTTCTTATGAAATTGGAGTTAGCCTTGGAAAAGATTCTTCTCTAAGCAGCAGCTTCTCCATGAAATAAATGCAAAGTTGCACCAAAAGTTTCCTTGAGCCCATTTGGTTCTGATGGTCTTGGGTTTCTGTGATTCCATTTGGTGGCCTTCCCAAACCACTCTCGCAAGGAGAGTCACACCCCATGAAGGAGAAATGATATTCTTGGAACTTATTTCTGTCTTGTGCCCATGGCAGATTAGCCCATATCAGCCACTCTTGCCTTATTTCTACTCTTAATCCCTAATCCTGGCCTTTGTCACTGTCCCATGCTGTCATTGTAAAGAGCAGCCTTAGCCACCAGGAAGACATGAACATGATACCTCTGTTCTGCAACAGCCTCTGGCTCACCATTCTACCTGGAGGTACAAATTGTCATGAAAGAGAGGGAATTTGATAGCAGAATCCAAGGGAGCAGGGTGAGAGTGGGTGTAGAGACCATCACATCTTCAAATAATGGCTGAGACTATTTCTAGGCTCCTCTTCCAGGTTTCCAGAGGAAGAAAACCTCAACATTTTTTTTTCTTACAACTCTTGAGGGATTTTTTACATTTTATCTGTGTCCACAGTGATACTAGTAGGCAGGAGCAACATAGTATTAGGAGGGAAGCACCCCAGTGTACTGCCCCCTAGTTCAAGCCTTATTCAATCAAATGCATCACCGTGTCATAAAACAATGACCAAGAGGAAACTTGTTTCCCTAGTAACCATCAGAAAGATAACACAAGACATGAACCAGTCTTCAGGCTTGCGAAACACAGCAGACTTCTGTTTGTTCTGCAGTTGTTTAACTCCTCCTAGTCATTCAGATGTGTAGAAATGAAACTGTTAGTGTAGTCTCAAGGAGCAGATCTATTTCCATTATCAAATTGCTCCTTTCATTATGCTGTTTGCAAAGTTGAGGAAACTGGAACAATGCAAGTGGGGAGGGGACCAAAATCAGTTTCAGCTCTTAACTGGCATTGTATAATTATGCCTCCAGCATACAAATGAGGAAACTGGGGCGTTAGCCAGATGAAATTGACCAGAGATAACCAGTGAGACAGAGAAACTGGAGAGGGGCTCAGGTCTTCAGACTTTTAGCCTGTGCTTTCACCACCAAAAGGATAGAACAAGTAAATCTCATTGCTTCCCCAAGGCTCTCTTCCACAGTAACCTCTATCCATGTGCTGGTAGAGGTCTAGTATGAGTAATTACTCCTTTCTGTAAATATTTTCTCCCCAAACTCCCGAAATGCACAGAACTTTTGCTATTGTCCCATCAACATTCTGCTCAGCACTTTTGGTCTGTTTGCTTTGTTTGAAAATCAGGGTTTTAAACTGATTCAGTGAGTTCCTCCAAGGAACTCCTGAATACCCCAGGCTAGGAGATTCTAAGGAGAACCTAGCCTGTCTTGTGGGAAAATATGGTTTCCAAGACTGTCCATCTCTGCTTCAGATCGGATTCCTTGTTTTCAGAGTATTCCTTGGGCTTTTCAGCCCTTCCCAAGCACTGGAATAGTCCAAATATATATGAAGAAGAGAGTAATGGCCTTTGTCTGCTGATTTCAGGTGTGGATTGATGCTGCAACTCAGATATTTTTTTCCTTGGGGGCTGGATTTGGAGTCTTGGTGGCATTTGCAAGTTACAACAAATTTGACAACAACTGTTACAGGTAAGTTTCTTCTTAGAGATGTAAAAAACTGAATCATGGGTACTGACCATTTTAGGAACAGAAAAGAGGACTCAGATTGATCTGAAAGCCAACTATCCTTGCAGAAGTCAAATTTTCTTCTTTTGAGCCATTGTAGGCATTCTCTGAACTCTGGTGTAGTCTATGGGCTTCTAATGAGCACCATTTACTCCAGGATGCCTCCTAAACAGAGTGTATTAGTCAGCTTTCCTATGGCTAGGAAAATGTACCCAACACCTACCACTTAAAGGAGTAGAGGTTTGATTTGGTTTATAGGTTTAGAGGTTCAGTCCATGGTTGGTTGTGTTCAATGCAGAAACTATATGGCAGAAGAAGGAGAGCTGTTCACTATGACAGCCAGAGAGGGAAGGGAGGACCTAGGGACAAGAATACGTCTTTCTAAATCATGCCACCAGTAACCTATGTCTTCTAACCAGAATGTACCTCCAAATGTATAAGATATTTTGAGGGGATGTTATGGTTTATGTTTGGTGTCCCCTAAAGCCTCATGCAATCATGGAGGCAGCTAAATCTAGCATTTGTGATTGGTTCATTGTCTAGCACTGGGATTGGTGGTGTGAGTGCTGCACCCATCCAGGGAGGGAGCAAGTATACAGTGTAAGGGTGGGAAGAAGGTGTGTCTTTCTCTTTTGCTGTTAGCTTACTGTTTACGGTGGCCCCACCATGCCACCCTGCCACTTGGAGCCAACTGAGTATGGACTGAAACCTCCAATCTGTAAGAAATAAACCTTCCCCTCTCTACCTTTGGGCATCAGGTATTTTGTTTCAACAAGAGAGAAAAGTAACTAAGACAGGGGGCATTTTACATTTAAACCACAACACAAAGATGCCAAGTTGAGAAAGGTGATGTCAGTATGGTCAAGATATTATAGAGACCTGTACCTGGGACAGAAGAACACAGTGTGGCTTTCAGAGAAAATGGTGCCACCTGGTTGTCCATTAGGTGTTCTGGCAGGTAGAATAATCAAGCTAGTGAAGCCTGGCTCTGTTGTAGGTAAGTTTGAAGGGCAAACCGGGAGTTAGAATATTTGTTCCAGCTCAGATTAATAAACACTTACTGCTGCCTCCCATAGGTCTAGTGCTGTGAGGGCTTCAAAGATGGGAAATTTGGGCCCACCTTCATCACTCCATCCTAGGAGTAAGGCAGAATCAATGTTTCTGATATAAGAATGAGTAAGATGAATGCATACAGTAGGGCAAGCTTTAAGAGATAAGGAAATAGGGTAGCTGACCCTTGGTAGGATACTAGCAAGAGCATGGAGGTATATTGAGGCAAAGTTCAGAGACCAACTAGGATAATGATAAGCAGGTACAAAATAGATGGCACGTGTGATGAGAAACAGCATGAAGAAAGGCAAAGAGGTGGTATTTGTGGGTCACCAAGTTGGCTGCTTTTGTTTTTCAAATAAATTGTATTGGGAGTCATGAAAAATGAACTTAGATGAAAGGTATTCTTAGCAAAGATTTTAAATGCCAAGCAAGGAGTTGGGAAACCTTGGGGAGCCATGAAAAACTTGCTTAATGAGATGGATGAGTTGATTCCCAAATAAGAATTTGGTGTCAGAGACCAGTGTCAAACTATGCCATCAATAAGCTACCCACTTACTTCCTATGCCACCAGGTTCTAAGCAAGAGACGATAGCCCATGTGGCAGAAGGGGATGGTAAAGCAGAGCTGGAGTTTGAGGCTGAGTCTAGACTTCAGTTTCCATACAGGGTCAGTGTTCCACAAACAGGTTTGGAGTTTGACAGTCAGGTTGACTTGAACCAGCGGCAATTCTTTCCCTCAGGGATGCCCTGCTGACCAGTACCATCAACTGTGTCACCAGCTTCATCTCTGGGTTCGCCATCTTCTCCATCCTTGGTTATATGGCCCATGAACACAAGGTCAACATTGAGGATGTTGCCACTGAAGGTAGGTGGGCAGAGTGCTTTGGTCTTAGTCAAAGAATGATAGGCTTGAAAAGCCACCTGATTCCTGATTATACTGCTCTTCTGTGGCTATAGGACTGTGAAAACTGATAACAGATTTCACACAGCCCAATATGTAGGCTTTCCCTTGGGTCTGTCAATGGAGATTCTAAGCAATCCTGGGCCCTGGGTGTGTGACAAAACTTTCCTCATGTCTGGCTGGGAAAAAAGATTTTGGGGTTCCCATTCTACCAGCACCTGTGCTAGGCAGCTGACATATATCTTAGTCCATTTTCTGGTGCAACTGCAAAGTACCTGAGCTTAATGAATTTATACATGAAAAAGGTTCTATTAGTTCACACTTCTGGAAGTCCAAGAGCTTAGTGCCAGCCTCTTTTGAGTTCCTGGTGAGGGATAAAGGCAATACACATCTCAACTCATAACCAAGAAGGAGAAGGGGGAATGTCTGAGTACAGGAGACGCCAAACACATAGAGTGGTCTCACCTTATAACAATCCATTGTCAATAACCAATCTCTAGGAAGCAAGAACTCATTCTGACAAGGAAAGCATTAATCCCTTTAACAACCCAGTGACCTCTTCATAGCTTCATCCCCTTTCTCCCTTGCTGCACTGGAGACAAAGCCTCAACGTGAGATTTGGTAGAGACAAACGGTATGCAAACCATAGAAACACTTCTGTTTCATTCTTCCGATGCTGGAGGCAAGTGTTAGTAGATTCAAATCCTTTATTACAAGGGTCTTTGGGAGACATAAAGATTGAAAGGCTAACATGGGTGAACTGAAAGTCTGAATTGGATCCCTCTGTAGACTCTTGGTCTGCAGTGCCCACAAGTTTTCTGGGGTTTGGTGGGAGCTAACTGGGCCTCAGAATGCCACTCTAACATCTGCAGCTCTGATCAACAGTCCTAGCCATTGACGAGGTCCTTGATGTTTCTTCCAGGAGCGGGGCTTGTGTTCATCCTGTATCCAGAAGCCATTTCTACCCTGTCGGGATCTACATTCTGGGCCATCCTGTTTTTCATCATGCTCCTGACTCTGGGCCTTGACAGCTCAGTGAGTGACCCCATTCAGGACAGCCCCACCCCTACTCTGGTCCCAACCCTCACCCCAACACGCACATAGTACTCAGCCTAAAGTTCTCACCATTTGGACTCCTGGTTAGTAGTTTTTCTAAAGGCTTTACTTAAATGGGAACAGAGAAATGTGTCTACCTTCAAAAAAATAAGATTTGGTCAAAGTCAAGAACCAATGGTAGCTCCATTAGCAATATGAAAATAAAAATCAGAAGGGACTTAAGATAAGTTAGCCTGACACTGTCCTCTTGCAGACAGAGAAATTCAGGGAGGACACGGAAAAGACTTGTTCTTTAGGCCCTTTCTCATTCATTTAGAGTTCACCATCAGAAAATAACAAAAATATTTTGAACCTCATTAGTTTCTTAGATCCTTTTATGTTACTCATATGTAAATACAGATTTTTGACATCTTCTTATGTCTGTGTCTATGGCTGGAGATTTGCAAAAAAGTTTTTTGGTAAGGCTTCCTAATAGTTTCCTCTCCCTGCCTTTGCCTTTCATTTGGTAGATCTCGGACAGCAGTGTGTTGGGAAGGATTCGGAGGCTGCTTCGGGGCTTCTAGGGAAGAATCCTGGTTTGATAAATAAGATCTTATAAGAGGAGGGGAGTTCAGGGCATGCTCACTTCTTGTCTGTCACAACAGTGATTCAAAAGAAATGTATGTGCTCATAGCAGTGAGATGTGACACCCTTTCAGACTGGAAGGCTTGTGTTTGAGGTGACCACTTTGCCTGACAATTGGAAAAACAGCCAAATGTCTCGGGGTGCTTCTTTGGTAGATGTTTGCAGAAGGCCCTATTTACATTTAAATATGTCACCTATGTCCCTTCACTCCTCAATAGATTATCAGTCCCCATGGGGGCTGAGTGAACGAGCAGGAGGCAGGTACTTGTTACTAGGAACATATCAGAGTTCAGGTATCTCTTTGCCTTCCTACACATTTTCAGAGGTTGAGAAAAGGCAGAAAAAGAAAGAGCAAATGGGAAGAAAGTCAGGGACCAGATTGAGATCAGGGTTGAGGTCAGGGCAGAAAAGGGAAGAGAGGGTGGGGAGAAAGGCAGGGACCAGGCCGTAGCCAGGGTACCTAAACCCCAGACCTCAACGTGGACTTGGTGGATCCTCATTTTTGCTTTCCATCTGCCTGGTTCCCTCCAGATGGGAGGCATGGAGGCGGTCATCACAGGCCTGGCTGATGACTTCCAAGTCTTGAAGAGACACCGGAAACTCTTCACATTGGGCGTCACCCTTAGCACCTTTCTTCTGGCTCTGTTTTGCATAACCAAGGTGAGGAGGGTTTGGGCCTGTGTCACCTGGAACTTCTGACTGCATTTCAACAAAGTGAAGGCATTTTCAGGCTTGGAGCTGGGGTGCCTAGACCAGGCCAGTTTCTCTCTGGAGAGACCCATGGCTCTCTCTTTCTGCCTCTTTGCCTGTTAACTGTTTATTGATTTGGGAGCAGCAAAAATCTCTTTGAAATTCAAATCACTGTATACAGGCTAAAATACAGATCTTTTAGATCTAGTAGCTTCCAGAGGCCTTAGAATGCAACTCAAACCCTGTCACCTGAGTTTTCAGACAGCTCCGAACAGGTGGGGCAGGAGATAGGTAAGAATTGATGGATGCACCAGTCAGTGACCGCTTCTAGTCAAAAATGGCCTCAGGTCTTTTCTCTCCATGGCCCAGGGTGGAATTTACGTCGTAACTCTACTGGACACCTTTGCAGCAGGCACCTCCATCCTGTTTGCGGTACTCATAGAAGCCATTGGAGTTTCCTGGTTTTATGGTACGTGAGTGTGTGATAAAGCCTTGGTCCCCAAGCTCCTGGAGCCCTTTTCCTTGGACAAAAGGACTCTCTATTCCCAGGGCGGCCCCTGCTCTCCAGAGGTGAGCAGGCTGCTTGTTGAGGACAACTTTTCCTAATCTCAGCTCATGTTTAAACATACTCCCTTCAATTGGAGTCTACAAAAACTTCTGAAGGCACCCGCTGACAGCCTCTGGGCGGGAACCCAAAAGAAGCCATAGGTCCTCAAGTCATGGAATTGATTCTAGCATAGGGTTTCCAGATTTAATAAGAAAAATTCAGTATGCCCAGTTAAACCTGAACTTCACGTAAAAAAAGTTAAACCTGAATTTTTTTCTTTTGGTATTTGTATGTTCCAAATATTACATGAGACATATTTATGTTAATGTTTTTCCCATTACAGTATTTATCTGAATTTCAAATTTAACTGTGTATCCTATATTTTGGTAAGCTTATTCTAGAGCCAAACTGAGAAAATATTTTACAAACTGTACTGTAACTGTTCACCTCCCTCACCCCATAAAGGATCCCAATCTTAGTCTCACACCTCCCTTCCCCAGGGAAGAATCAGAAAGGGATGCAATGTAAGAACTTGAACTCTTCCGTATGATTGCAGTCAGGATTTCACAGGTGCCTACACATCTGCGTACAATGACTGTGTTTCCAAGAAAGAGTGAGCCGGAGGCAAGCTCCCTTCATGGGGATTTCCCTCTTACAAGTTAACTGAGGTGAAGCAGAAAGGGTAACACTGTCCTTCATTCTGTCCTCTTCCTCGTTCTGAATCAGCTAAGTGTCAGCCCCTATTAGCAGATCACTGCCTTGCTGTCCACCTGAGGCCCAGAATCTCAGGGCTCCTGGGCCATGGGTCTTTGTGGGCCACCGTAACAAGCCTTTTCTGTGTGGACAGGTGTGGACAGGTTCAGCAATGACATCCAGCAGATGATGGGGTTTAAGCCGGGCCTGTACTGGAGACTGTGCTGGAAGTTCTTTAGTCCAGCCTTCCTCCTGGTGCGTAGCGTGTGTCCAGGGTGTGTTCAGGGTGGAGCAGGGTGGGAATATTGACTCTTAGGAATCCAGAAGACCTGGCCATGTAGACAGCAGCACTGGGATGCTTAGTTTGCTGATTGGTGCCATGGTGGGCTTCTACCTTAGCTGGGGTCTCCAACCTGGGCTCCTGGGAGACTTGTGCTTTTTAAAGTCACCACTCTGTTTTTACTCTTCTTTCTTTGTCCCTTTCCCTATCATGCATTTCACCCGCTGCTTCTCGTTTCTCTACCTTTCTCTGTTTGTCTCTCCTTTCACCTCTTCCTCCTCGGTCTTGCTATGCTTGCCTGTCTTCCCTCTCTCCCCCTTTCCACCCCCTCCTCACCTCCCCACCCTTCTCTTTTGTTCTTTCTCCCCCTAGTTTGTGGTGGTGGTCAGCATCGTCAACTTCAAGCCACTCACCTATGATGATTACGTCTTCCCCACCTGGGCCAACTGGCTTGGATGGGCCATTTCCCTCTCATCCATGGCCCTGGTTCCTGCCTACATCATCTATAAGTGCCTCAGCATGCGGGGCTCCCTGCGGGAGGTGAGCTGGGCCAGCCACGGTGGGGATGGGATGGGACAGGAAGTGGTGTTCCTTGGGAATCAGGCATCCACCTCACTGACTTGGTTATTATCCCACCGAGCCTCAGTTTCTGTATCTGTAACCTGAGGCTAACAGTGCATACCTTGAAAAGGAAAAAGAATTGCGCGGTACAGGTCCTGGCACACCACTCACAATCATTACGGCTGCTCCTAGGTGACTGTTGCTGTCTGTGAGACAAAGTAACACTCAGCCCTCCAGTTAAGTGAGGGCTGGTCAGACAGATTGCCTAAATTTGACTTCCGTCTATGTCTTCCAATGTTTGTCTTTTCTCTGCCTGTTCCAAATCTCCTTGTCTAAGCCCCTGCTATGATCTGGTCTTTCTGGTTTCACTTGCCTCTTTCCTGATCATGATAGGATCAGCATGAACCAGAGACTGTAAAACAAAGATATCATCCCCTTCATCACTCATTACTCACCAGACAGGAATTCACTGAGAATCCAATATGTGCCACTTGGTATGCTGGGCACTGAACAAAACTCCCTAACCTCCTGAAGCTCACATTCTAAGGAGAAGACGGCTAAAACAAGCACTTAGTGGAGTGAAGCCTGCAGAAACTTAGGGAAGAGGGTCCCAGGCTGCGTCTTCTCCTCCCAGTTCCTCAGCTGATGTTTTCTGTCCAGGACGTCTGTGTCTTGAGCCACAAGGAGAATCCATATTCAATGCATCCTCCTAGACAGGGCTTCTCACTCTTCACACTTTGGGAGGGAGGACATATCCCACAATCCAGTGACCAGCTTTGATTCAGAACTCACACTGAGTCCCTGGGAGTGTCTACCCCAGGAGGGAAGGACCGGCATCCCCTTCACATTCTCACTTTAGCATTTACTGATTTGCAGTGTATCTGTGTGTGTTTGCTCAGTGCCAGTCCCATTCATGACTGTCAGCTCCCCCAGCAGAAGACTGCAGTGCTCCTTCAGCTCTGGGTCCACAGCCCCAGCCCAGTACTGACCACAGTACTCAGCTTGAGAAACAGTCACTAATGCTTGATTCAAAGAGCATCGACCAGCTCCACAAACAAGGGTGGGGTGGGATGGTTGTCTTTTATAGATCTGTGTGGGAGTTCAGGTCCGGGTAGCTGAGGACCAAGTCACAGGTGTTAGCTGGCGGGCTGGGAAGGTGTTCCATGGCCAGACTAAGGCTTCCTTCCTCCTTTTCCCTCCTCACAGAGACTGGCTTACGGCATCACACCGGAGAACGAGCACCACCTGGTGGCCCAGAGGGAAATCAGGCAGTTCCAGGTAGATGCCGCCTGAATGACTGGGGCAGGGCCTGGGGTTTGGGGCAGTCCCTTCAAGCTCCCTACCCAAGGCAGGGCTCCACAGTCTGAAAACTCGGTAGGCCTGTGGGCTGTGGTGTTGGGGTGGAGGAGAGGGGCCTGTGTTCTGCTTTATCCAGCCTCCCCCTGCTCCTCTGCTCCCTGGTCCTGGGATGTCATATGCCCAATTTCTGTTCCGACTCTACTCTGCCTCTTTGAGTTGTCAATGCGGAATGTCATCAAGTTAGACTGAGCCCTCATCCTTCCCTTTTCACTTAAAAATGTCAGGATTTGGGGATGAGGAGGATCCTGGTGGCTCGTAAGGGCCATCCACACCTTCTGCTTTGCACGTTCTGGGCCTAGGTGACAACTAGAGCATCAAACTGTTTGTATTCCAAGGACTGTGAACAGGTGGGGCTGTTTGTTCTGCCTTCTCTTAGCTTCCTGCCACCCAGCTAGCCTTGATCTCCTTGCTCCCCACCTGCCCTGGCCCTGTTATAGACACCTTGGCATCTTTCTCTACAGCTGCAGCATTGGTTGGCCATCTGAACCTCACCCTGAGGAGGAGGAGCCCACTGTGTCCAGGTCCTGGTCAAAGGCCTCTGCTTCGCTCCCACCCTGGACACTGTCTTGGAACCCTTCTCCTGGAAGATGCCCTTTCCAATCCCCTCTTCTTTACCTGGTTACAAATGACTTAGTAACTATGATTTTTGTTCACCTTTGTTCATCTGGCCTAGGGCCTATGAGGGTGAAGGACTGGTGAGCCTCAAGAGGAGAGGAAGAATCAGTAAAAATGACTTGTGGGAACCCCAGTTTTTTTTGGGGGGGGTAGGTCTCATTACTTTGGGAGCTCACCCAAGCTGAAATCCAGGGCTCAGGCAGAATCCTTTACCATGTTTACTTGTACTTTGGGCCACAGACAAAAAGCTTATTTCACCCAATCTGAGAGAGGATGGGTTTTATATCAGACACCAAAATGTCATCCAGCTCAATTTGGTGTGTGGATGGGGATTTCCTATGTCCCCCTTCTCTTGCCCACCCCAGCCAGCACTCTGGTGTCTGAACTTTATTTTGGGAACTTCATTTGATTTGCCCCTAAATGAAATCAGCAGATTGATGCTTTGGGGACCTTGAGAAGAAATCTTCATAGTTTTCACTCTGGTTATCTGAACTTGATTTGTGTCTGATCCAGAATGTTCCTCTGGCTTCTGTTGTTTGGATAGTCCACAGACATTGATGCCAGGTAAAGAATGCAGGTGAGGCAGAGAAAGCAGGGTCCCCAGAGCATCTACACTAGGTAGAGGCAACTGGGCCAAACATGTGTTTCAATTGCACATGCTAATCTTGTCCTATGAGACACATGGGATCCTAAAAATTCATTGGTGGTTCCTGAGATCTTCTTGGGGAAATGGGGGCAGGGTCTTGTGGAAGCCAAGTGTGAGGATAAACCATAGGGATCTCTGCTGTCCTTTTTGTTCCAAACTGTCCTGATTATTTGCTGTTCATGGACACTAGGAAAACCTTCCCTCTCCCCACCAAGGGTCCTGAGTGATGGGAAGTTGGCCCTGAAAACTCCTTTTGTCTCTTGTTTAAGGTCTAGATGCCTGGGCACCTTGGATGGGGGTGGGGTGAGACTAAGCACCCCACAACCTAATCACTCAAATTGAGAAAATATTCTGAGTGGAAGAAGGGTTTGGTGCATTTTGACATTCCTAGGTTTGCTTCTGATAAAACTCTCAAGTGCTTAGTTTCAACTCGATGAGAAATGATTGGTGGTTTGGAAAACTGGGGGCATTCATTTGGGATTTCTATTTATGGGCTGAGTCACAGAAACCCATTGAGAAATTGTGCAATCCTAATTGTGCCTGTGGGAGTCCCTGTTGCACATGAGACCACTTCACTTACCCTGGGAGTTGGAGGAACATTGAGAATGTGCTGTGGCTAGTCAGGACATCTGTGAGCCCCTCAGATTCTGCAATACGAGGGCGGCATTGTGTCATTTGGAGACAGTGAAAGCTTATCTCCGAGAGTCGTTGGGTTTTTCTGCTGAGTCAAGATCTTTAGGTCGCTCTTTAGAGAATAAAAAGAGGAAAGGAACAGTTTTTTAATCTTTCACTAAAAGAAGGCCAGTGTAGGGCCTGAGGTAGCCTAAGGGGCACATGTCTTGGGCTCTTGGGAAAAAGGAGGCCAGCTTCACACAGATGGAATGGACCAGGTGCTGGTCTAGATTCCTTGACTCCTTCCATGAGTGATAATTCCTTCCTCAATGTTGTAATTTTTTAAATTTAACAAAGCACTTTTCCCATGTTGCCTCCCAGCTTCCCCATGTGTGTGTACAACAAGCTGGCTCCTATTTCCCCACTTCCCTGGTGAGAAAACTAAGTAGAATTTCAGTTCATGTAGTTCAAAGACTGACCTCCAAGGAATTGAGTTGGTGCTCCACGCACACTCTCAGCTCTCAGCTCAGAGAATATCTTCACCATATGGTCAGGAACATCTCAGCTCGGGAATATCTTCACCATATGGTCCATCCCACCTAGGGCTGGCATGAGACACAGAACACACAGAAATCTACTCAAGGGCAAAGGAGTACTTCTTAGCCAAAGAACAACGTGTTGAAACAAAGAGAAGAGGGAAAAGAATGGCGTTCATTCTTACCTGGCTGGTTGCCAGACAGGAAATGGTTTAGTTGCTCCACACCCTTTTCATGAAAATAACTACTCTTTGAACAGTGGGACCTAAGAAGCTAAAATTCACCTGGCTGACCTGAGCATCCACTCAGAAAGGCTCATGTGCATTAGATCTCAGCCAGCCTGCTATTTTTTTTAGTCGCCTGCAGTGTGGCATTCTGCCTGTGGACATTGTCTTCGGGGCTAATTGTAGGAGTGGTGCTAGCTGAATGAACATCAGACTGATGCCATGGTGCTGCCTCATGGTGAAGTTGGTTCCTGAGTCTGGGGTAGATGGAGCAGTTCCTAGTTCCTATCCTAGGCCCCCTGAGAGAGTAGAAGTACCCAGAAAGGCCTTGAAGATTCTCAAGAGGTGCTGGGAGACCTCTGGGTTCACATTTCTAGCCACATGTAACAGAGAAAGACTATATGCTTCATCCTAAGTAATGCTTGACATCTTTTTTGTAACCTTTTTTTAATAGGAGAAGTCACCCAGGACCAGGGTGCTCCTGTGTACTATATATGACACTTGACACTTTTGATATTTTACTAGATTTTAAAAGAGTTATTATTTTCCATGAAATGTAAGAAATCTGTTTAAGACCATCATGTTGACATCCTTCTACTCAATGTCTAGTTATTTAATATTTACGTGTTAGTCTTTATTCTAGATGCAAATGAGACAAAGGAAGAGGGGAGCTGCCAACTCTTGCCAAATATCTTGCTGAACAAAATTCCCTAAACTGCCTTAATTCTCAGAGAAGAAAGGTTCTTGCCCAGGTGGGAATCTGTCTCTTGCCATGTAATCTCTTTTCCATCTTTGATCATGTAAAAACTGAAGCCTTCTTACCAAAGAAGTCATCACTTAGTGAAGAACCCCACTGGACTCACTTTATATGTGTTCTTAAATTTCTTTTGAAAGGCACAGAGGGGAAAATAACACAGGGTCCACAGGGTCGTAGAAAAGCAGAGCATTAAGAGTTGCACAGACCTGGGTCTTCAACTGTCTAGCTGGGTGGCCTGGGAAGAAGAGTTTCACTTCTTTTCATTTCAAGGTTGTTTGTTTGCAAAATCAGGGATTGGATCAGATAATGCAAGGTCCCATCCAATTAAAAACAAAAACCACAAAAACCTTTATATCTCCATGACAGTGTTCCTGTGCTAAATTTGCAATGAAGAAAATACATCACTTGCTATAAGATTTTCCAAAATGATCCGCAATCATGAGCAGACCGCTTAGAAACATCAGATTTTTGTCCTCTAGAACTTTGAGATTTTTAGATATTCAGTAGTTCCACTTTCTCAGATATTTCTCCAGCAGATGCCAGAAATACTTGGTATTTGAATGCAATGATAACGCCGGCCCTTCTCTTTACAGAACTGGAGGGTGATATTCCGTCATGCCCATAAACAGCATGACTGCACTGGTGACTGTGAAGACATTGTGGGGTGCCTGCCCATGTCTCTCTGTATCTCAGCCTTTGTGAAAACGCAGACTATTTCAATAACGTCCTCTCTGTGTCATGGATATGGTAGTGTCCCGCAAATCTCTGTTGTCTGATTTGGATTTGTTTTAAAAGTTGTACTCTTCATGGAAAAATAAATGTAAAGAATAATAAAATGATATTTCCTGTGACATGTATCTGCTTATGGAGTTTTGGATGTGTTTTGCTATGAAGGCAAAATGTTATGAATTATTTGGGGTAAGTGGGTTTGTTTATGATCAACCTCCAGCTAGTAGAGAAGAGCTTTGGTCATAACAGCACATTTGGCAGCCAAATAATTTTTTAAAATCATTTGTGGAACAGGAGACTGTAGGGGGTTAAATCTGAAACCTTAGCTCTGAGACTGATGCAGTGTGTGTGTGTGTGTGTGTGTGTGTGTGTGTGTGTAGCCTGACACCACTTAGAAAGTGGATACCAAAGGACAGCTGGTTTAGCTATCTAGTTTTGATTCATTTTGTTTTTCATCTCTAGGGCTGACTTTCAAGGGAATCAGACCTTCAGTTGGATTGAATCAAATGTGCAATTTAGTGCATATGTGGATTTTTCTGGAAAGAAAGACTTTGTCACATTCAGGTACTGGGAGCATAATACAGTCTTGGGGACGATGTAAATTGACAGAGCTTTGTTTTTAATACAAGTTAGCAGGTAGATGATGACACCACTCTAGTAGAGGTATCTAAATAACTAGACATTGAGTAGAAAGATGTCCATGTAATGGTCTTAAATGGATGACTTACCTTTCATGGAATAATAATGCTTAAAAACCTAGTAAAATATCAAATAACCATTCAGTCCTCTGGGTTTGTGACCATTGCCAGGGAGTAAGTGCTGGGACCCATGGCTGAATGGAGGCCAATAGTGGGAAGTCTAGGAATCAGCTTGCAAGATTAGATTCAAACAAAGAGAAGATCATTGCTGGAAGTGGTGAACTCCCCAACTTTGTAGATGTGTAATCAATTGGACAGCAGGAAAGGTCTCAGGAATGTGACCAGGGGAGGTGGAGGAGAAATGCTATAGATCCATTGGGCTACCTCCTGTTTGGAGCTTCGGAGTTCTCTTTGGACAGTACTAGACCCAGCCTTGCAAACAACAGTGTGAGAGGTAAATATATGCTTTCCAAAGACTGTGGGGGCAAAGAGTGATTTGACCATAATAGTGGGACTTGGCAGACATCCCAGAGAGAATAGTATCATTCCAATCATTTGCTTCAATGCAGCACTGGAGTTTGGGTATATCTCCACAAAAAGACAGTTATGTTTCTGGTATTCCTTTGTGCCTAAGAAGGTGGGCTGGGGAGCTGGCCAGAAGGGTAGCTCTTCTGGGGGTGAGGATGGATCTGGCAACCCAGGCTGCCTCCTCATGCTAAGTTGACAAATGCGATGAGAGAAGCCAGAGCAACACAGTGAATATGGATCTCCTGTTCAGCACCTGGTGTCTTTGGAATTTTCCCGAAGTGAATTACATCTCTGCCCTGATTGAGGAGATTAGACAGATTCATCAATATCTGCTTCCCAAAGACACTGCTAAGTACAGTCTCTTGTTAGGCCTTATTGTGTTCATCTGAACAAAGAACTAGAAGTCATCAAAGCTGAATGTTTGTGGATGGGCTTCCTAACGTTTCACACCCTTTTGAGATTGGAGGAAAAGCTTTGCTTGAGTGAGTGTGTGTCTAGTTTTCTGAGGAAAGAATGCATACATTTACCAGACCATTAAAAGTTTGAAACTCACAGATATATATGGTTGGCCCTCTTTTGATATGGGATCAATATCTGAAGATTCAACCTATTGCAGATCAAAAATACCAGAAAAAATTGAACATATATAGACTTTTTCTTGTCATTGTTCTCTAAATAATACAGTATAATGAGTATTTACGTGGCATTTACATTGTATTAGGTATGAGAGGGAGATGAGTTACCTCACAGGGGAGACACGGATGAGCAGGTTATATGCAAACACTATACCATTTTATACAAGAGGCTTGAGCAATCTCTTACATTGGTATCTCTGGGGGTCCTGGATCCAATTCTTCAAGGATACTAAGGAATAACTGTGTCACTTTGGGGGTCTTTCTCTTAGGATGGTACCTGGCATTAGATTCTGCCTCTATACCATACTGTGTGAAGGTGTCAATGCAGCCCGTTTCTGAATCTCCATCACCTGCGCTAGGCTGGCTATTCATTTTTTTTTTTTTTTACAGAGAATAAAACAAAAGAGGACAGAACAAAGCGGATCAGAACAGAACAATGTAAGCAACACGGCACTTCACAACCAGACAGTTGGATATTAACAGTAGCTATCATAATGTCTCTTTCTTTGAAATAGCTGAATGTAGCTTCACACACAATAATATCAAACAGAAAAATAGAATAAAACCATTCAAGAGAATGAAAGTCTTACAAGGCATTCTGAACCAAATAACAGAAGATGAACAATGGCTACTATAATATCTCATTTTCCATAAAATTTTTTATACTATCATACATATTAAAATCCAATAAGATACAATATGATAGAACCAATGATAATAGAAAAACAAAAGCATGGTCGGACTTCAGAGCAAGATGATATTAAATCAGCAATGGTTGCCATATTGTCTTGTTTTCTGCAAAGTAACTGTTCATACCATCACACATAATAAGATCAAATAAAACAGAATAAAATCATTCCAACCAATGAATGAAAACATTATAAGACTTCAAAGCAGTATAATGGTGAACCATGATTACCATAAAATCTTATGTACTCTTACCATTCCTTATACTAGGGAAACTATATTGTATTTATACATGTGAGTTCGATTTATTTTGCTTATGAGTATGGACTCAAGTTGCATCCATTTATTTATAAATATCTCAATGTGATCATTCTTTATAGCTGAGTAGTACTCCATTATATAAAAGTACCACAATTTTTTTTATCCATTCCTTAGTTGATGGGCACTTAGGTTGTTTCCAAGACCTGGCTATTACAAATTGCGCTGCTATAAACAATGAGTGCACATATATCACTGTGGTATGATGTTTTCAGTTCTTTTATAAATATGCCTAGTAGTGGAAAAGCTGGGACTTCCAACCCCAGCTTTCTGAGAAATCTCCAGACTGACCTCCACAGTGGATGGAGGTCCACTCCCACCAACAGTGCAGAAGAGGTCCTCTTTCCCCACAGCCTCTCCAGCATTTGTTGTTGGTAGTTTTGTTGATCCCAGCCATTCTTGCTGGAGGGAGATGGAATCTCAGTGTGGTTCTAATTTGCACTTCTCTAATGACCAATGATGATGAACATTTTTTCATTTATTTGCCATTCATATTTCTTCATCTGAGAACTATTCATTTCAGCCCATCCCACTTTAGACACCTTGTTTGTTTTCCTGTTGACAATCCTGTGAGGCAGAAGAATCAGGATCAAAATGTCCCCCTGGAGAGATGACGCATCTGAGGCTGGAGCTGAGAAGTGACTGACTGAAGTCACACAGTGGCTGAAGGACAATCAAGTCCCAAATACCTGGGTCAATGCTCTCCCTGTTGTTTTGGTACATTTTGGAAATAAAATAGGGTTAGGGATCTGAAAAATCTGGATCTGTGGGAAAAGACAGCAGGATTCTAAGGATGGATTCATCTGAATGGGCCTTGTTGCAGGCACTGGAAAGATCACTGTCATATAGCCAGAGGGGGACAGTCCGAGTGGGTCTAGGTGGATCAGGGAGGTTAAAGGTTAAAGCCAATGAAACATTTTGTATCTCAACCACCCACCTGACGCCAGGGACTCTGATGTTATGAGTGAGTTGTGCTGAGTAAATTATCAGTAAGTCTTAGCCTTTCTATCTGTAAAATGAGAATGTTGGACTAAATGAGGTTCTAAAGTCCTTTTGGTTTTTAACTCTGTAAGATATTTCACCACAGAGCAGATGGACTTAGCTGATTCATACAGTGACAAAAATGGCTGCTTCACCAGGCAGACATTGATTGACTAAAGTAGGAGCGGTTGTTTTCTATCCATATTATAGGTTTAGTGTGGGAATCTGCAAACTTTTTTGGTCAAAGTCTCTGTCAGAACTATTCTTCTTTCATAGTATGAAAGGAACTTTACTTCTAAAACAGATTGTTTTGGATCATAGATGTAGTCTGGTTTGCAGGTATTTAGTTTAGTAGACAGAGTGAAAGACTCTAAGTTAGACTGCACCTGGATTTGACTTCAGTTCCTCCCTCCCTTCCTTCCTTCCTTCCTTCCTTCCTTCCTTCCTTCCTTCCTTCCTTCCTTCCTTGTTTTCTTCCTTCCTCTCTTCCTCCCTTCCTCCTTCCTTTTTCCTCTACTCCTTCTTTCCATTCTTCCCTTCATCACTCTTCCCTCTGAGCTACACCCTCAGTCCGTAGCTCTACTCAGTACTACAGAATCTGGGACAAATTACATAACACTCAAAGGCCTTATTTCTGTAAAGCAGGAATAAAAGAAAAAGAGTAGCAGGAAGCTGAAGCAAGCAGTAAGCTCTCTTGAGCCATGGCACCTGGATCCAAACCTTGATGCCATCACCCAACAGCATGAAACCATCAGTCTGCTCCTTAACTCCCCTTTGCCTGAGTTAATAATCTATAAATGGGAATGACAAGAGTGACCATCACCTGACAGAGTTCTGGGAAAGAGTTCTTATTAGTATTGTATTCAGAATACGACCTGGTATGCAGTCTGTTATTCTATGAGTGGCCCATATCAGCTATGTGATATGGACTTCTTCCTTCCTTTCCTTCTTTCTTTCTCTTTCTTTCTTTCTTTCTTTCTTTCTTTCTTTCTTTCTTTCTTTCTTTCTTTCTCCCTCCCACCTCTCACCTCTTTCTTTCTTTCTTTCTTTCTTTCTTTCTTTCTTTCTTTCTTTCTTTCTTTCTTCCTTCCTTCCTTCCTTCCTTCCTTCCTTCCTTCCTTCCTCCCTGCCTTTTGGTACTGGGGACTGAACTCACAATCTCGTGCTTGCCATGCAGGTGCTTGTGCCACTGAGTTCAGTCCCCAGCCCTTGAAGGCCTATACTCTCTCCATTTAGTTCTGTCCACTTCCAAGGCAATCCAGCTATGGATGCATTATGTAGCCCAGATAATACCAATTCTTTTGTTCCCTTGGCCTGTCTTCCATAGGATGGTGCTCCAAGGTTTGAATGTGGGTCCACATAGCCAATCTGACTCTCCTTGGATCTCAGTGATCATTTGAACAGTAGGTGTGAGGTTTAGGAAATAGTCACCTGCCTGAGCATCACTCAGTAGAACCCAGCTGCCCTTTAAACCCTCCTCTGTTTGCCCCATACAGCCTACTATCAAGGGAGATGTTCCCTTTGTAAGGCTGGACTTTAGCTGAAGCCCAGAAACAGAGGAGACAGAGGTATGTACCCCGAGACTCCTCAAAGAACTGGCATCTACCTGGGTTCTGAAGTCAGCTAATCATCAGATGTTGGGTCTGTTAGTCTCAGGCCTGGAAAGGCTAAGCTAGGTCAGTGTTAGAGGTCATGATGGCAAAGTTTGTGCTGCACGAACTCCAGGAAGGCCAGCCTTGTCCCCAGGGAAGGTCTCAGGAAGAGCCATGGCCTGGAAATAGCAAGAAGCCATAGATCCATGGACTCTGCAACAGAGAAGAGCAACTCTGTGAAGAGCACTTCTCATGCCGCTGAAGCTCCAGGGACAACAGACTCAGGGTCAGATGAGGAGGAGCCCGGGATAGCTGCACCCTGGCCACAGTCAGCCATGCAACAGGGAACCTGCCCGACGCCATGCTCAAGCCCACATCCTGGGCCCTAACACAGCTTTCTTCTTGCACCACAGCCTTTGAATTTCCCTTCTAGTTGCCATTAATCTCCAGGCCACATCTCCAGTCAGTTGAGAATCACAAAGTCCTTCCCCTGGGGAGCAGTGATGGGGTGGGGCTGGTACTGGAAGCATAGTCACTCAGATTCCGTGAAAGCATTGCAAGTGAGATGTGTCAAATGAATGGCAGAGTCAGACCAGAGAGTGCCAGAGATGAAAGGAGAGACCACTGGTTATACAAATACACAGATACCCCCTTAAATTTTGGAACTGGATGGGAACCATGGCACAGAAGTACTTCACTGTCTTAGTTACTTTCTCATTGCTTGAACAAAATACCCACACATTAAAGGTGTAAAGTTTTATTTACTCCATAGTTTGTAGAAGTTTCAATCAGTAGTTCGCTGGTTTAAAGGATGGTCAACATAGTATGGGGAACATTGGAGAAGAGAAACTATCCATGGCATGACAGGATGGTCATGCCATAGCACTGGGATACTGGGCATCAAACTCATGACCTCATGCTTGCCAGGCAAGTGCTTGTGCCACTGAGCTAAATCCCTGACCCAAATGATTTTTTTTTTTGGTACCAGGGATCAAACTCATGACTTCACACATGCCAGGCAAGTGCTTGTGCTGCTGAGCTAAATCCCTGGCCTGAAACAGCAAAACTTCTAAGAAAGAATTCCTTTTTATTCCATTCATGCTAGAAATCTATTGGTTTGTGCCCGAGTGGACATTCCTTCTTCAGTAAGTTCACCAGAACTATGCTAAAACTCTCAGTGGACTAACCCAGTATCACATACCCATGATCCAGTCATGGAATTTTTCACAAAAGTCCCACAATGAATGAATGAGGTTTTTTTTTTCAGTGGGGGGCCTTGATATAAGCCATAATAATGGTTTTATTTTAAAACTCAGCTAAGAAAGTGGAGCCATTTCACAGTCACACAAACCTAGGCTACCCAGGGATGCTGAAAGCTCCACAACATCAGCACCTTGGACAGGGGCAATGACCTTAATTGACATTTAATTAGCAAACAGATTGTCTTGTCTTGTGCCGGGAGTGTTTTTCTTACTGCTTTACCAGTATCAACCAGTAAATCCTCCCGAGAGCTCCACTTACCAAATGAATATTATTTTTATTTATATAAATATGGAAAACTGATACACAAAGAAGTGAAATAATTTACAAGTTGTTGTATAATAGAAAATGCCCCCCACCCCCCCACCAGCCAGTAAACTTCAGTTTCTTAGTTGCCCAGGTAACAGTCCCTGGTCCAGCTCTGGTTGCTTCTATCTCTTAGAAACAATTAGTCACTATGATGCATATGGTAAGAACCAATCCCATTGACAAGCCCTTCTGCCTCTGTACTTCCTGCTTGCTTATGCCATGTAATTCCTGGACCACCAGTGATCAGGGCCTGATATTTTGGAAGCAGTGACTGTTGATGTTAAAAAAAAGCTGCCTCTGAATCCTGGGTGTCTTTCAGTGTTTCTGCTTGCCATAGCAATTGGAATTGGGTTTTGAATCCAAAACTTTGGCTCCAGCCTGTGCCCTTAACCACTCTGATATGCTGTTCTCAGCCATAGTGCGTGCACAAATAAATAAGTTTGCTTATATGAATATATATATATATTTATATATATATAAATTTTATGCACATACATAATTTTAAACCTATGTTATTTGCATGCATTAATAAAAATAAATAGGTTGATATACATTTAATTGCATACAATGTGGTATGAAGCAAAGAACTTCTGCTAGGTCATACTGGAGCCCTATGTTGATGTCTGCCTACATCCCATAGGCCAGATCCTGGGAAGAAATATGACAATTCCCAGAGTCTTGAGGGGAAAGAAGCTTTAAGCAAGTACCTTGCTGTTCTGCACAGAACCAGGGTTCTCTTAGGAAGATGAGGATGTGGAGAGGAAAGTTAATGTGGTTTCCTGGTCTGTGGTTTCTCTGTCTGGATTCCATCATCTGCTGAGCAAAAGAGGGAACCTGTAGAAAGCACCATGGACAGAGAGGCTACAGGTAAGGACTTCTGACTCCCATGGTTTGAGTCAGTTACTCTCTTGGGATCAAGAGATGGGAACTCAGGATACAGGTCTTGCAGGGTTAGGACAGACATATCTGTCCACAGAGGCACCTCTGAGATGCCAAGGATTTAGGAATGTTTCTTTGTGCTCCACTTTCCCTTTTCCTTTCCCTGGACTGGCAGGCCTTTTGGCAGCTGATGAAGGAACTGGTCACAATAGAACACTGCACTGTGGCCACCAGGTGGCACAAGCACACACTCCCGGGCTAAGCAGAGGCTGAAGGAAATGGAGAGGATTAGGAATCTGTTTTGGAACTTTCACAGTGTTTACATGAACCTTCCTGAACCAGGAAAGTGAAAAGTAATTCTTAACCCATGGTTTTGTATATTGTATCTTTCATTCATTCTTCAGGATTTCAGCCCTACTAAGTGCTAGGAAGGTAGGACCAAATAATCCGGTCCTTGAGAAAACCTAACAGGTGAGATTGCTTGCAGATATGTACACATTTATTGAGTACCTACTGCAGACCCATTTAAAGTCCTCTAATGGTTTCTTACTGTCTTTAAGGCAAACCCAGATCTCTCTCATCTCACCTCATCTCCCTGCTCTAATTCAGTGTGTCAGCAGAAACACTGACACAGTTGCAGTTCCTCAGACATACACTATCTGTGTGGGCCTCACCCCTGGTCTTTCCCATTTCTCTGAAACTGGCCAACTTCTGTCTCTTAAGCTGTCACACTCCTTTTTTTTTTAAAGCTGTCATTGCATTTACCACAATTAATTGAAATGTTCCTCCAAGGGACCAACAAATTTGGAGACCCAGCAACCACTTCATTATACCATAGATGGCTGGGATAGCAGAGATTAATGAGACAATCATGCACAGGGCCATTCCTTGGGAGACCAGAGCAAGCACCTCATCACAGGGGTCCTACAACCAAGCCTTAATGAATATCCTGGGTTATGAGACTAGCAAAGAGAGCAGCACAGAAGCATGAAGCAGTTTAAGGAGTCTAAGAGCTTGCAGAAATTTGCAAATTCAAGTGGAGTTTGTAGATTTGTATGGAATATCTGCAGAAGAAAGTCAAATCCAGAAGAAGAACTTTCTGTGCTGGGGTAATGAGATGGAAAAATTTCCAGCAGGCAATAAAGAGTCACCAAAGAATTTTAGATTTGCAGAGTGATGTGATTATTATCAGCATTAGATGGCATATAAGTGTCAGATTGCTGTGCAACGTGCCACTCAGAAATCAGAACAATCATGTGGTACGTTTAGGAATCTGTGGGCCTCCTGGAAAGCACCACAGACCTACACAAGGATTAACTGACGTCTTAGATTGGCCTCCTCTGTGTGTCTGTAGCCCAGAGAACAACTGAGACATTTACATATGATGTCGTGATGAACTGAAGGGAACTCTAGTCATGTGCCAGTATCTTTCGAGTTGTACCTTATTTTGCCATAAGCAGTTTCTGGCATGCATGGCACAAAGAGGTGAACCATGGCACAATGAGATATATACTTGGTTTCTGCTTCCCCCACCCCTGTGGCACGTAGCTCCTAAACCCTTTGGAATCTCTGAAGGGATAGCTGTCTTTTTCATATTAATGAGATGATTGATGACTGGGGGTTTCTAGAGAACTCAGAGGAAGGGCTTGTTGCCAGAAACCAACCATGTGGGTATAAGATTGGAACTTTCAGACTCATGCCTGGACCTCCAAAGTAGGGAGAGGCTTTGAGTTGATCCACAATTGCCATTGTTTTAATCAATCATTCCTACTTAAGGAAGCATCACAAAAATCCCAAAGGGAAGGGATTGGAGTCTTCAGGCTACTGGGTTCTCAGAAGTGCTGGGAGAGTAGAACCTCACGGAGAGGTCGTAAAAGTCCTACAAACCTTCCCCTCTACTTTGTCTTAGGCTTTTCTTTTATCTGGCGATTCATCTGTATACTTGTAAAATCCTTTACAGTAAGCCAGGAAATGTAAACATTTCCTTAAATTCTGTCAGCCATTCTAGTAGTTGATGAAACCTAAGGAGGAGGTCGAAGAAACCTTTGATTCGTAACCAGCTGGTCAGAATACAGACTGTTACTGCACAGCTCTTAGGTGACCTTGACCAAGCCAAGGGTCTCTTCTTTCTTGCTTATAATTCCTCATAAGGACTGGAGAATGTGGTGGGAATGGGCTGTCAGTGTGTGTATGTGTATGCGTGTGTGAGTGTGCGTGCACGCATGTGTGTGTGTGGCTGTTTGTGCTACTAGCCAGTGCAGCTTGGGGTCTGTCCTAGTCTCCACCTGGAACAAAATGGGCTTTGACAGTTCAACCCAGTGTTTCATAATAACTCCAGGATATAAACCCCAGGACAAGCTGCTTCTCTAGCTGTGCAGCAAGTAAGACCCCATCTACTCCAGTACTGGCGTCACACATGTTGGTATGAGTGTTATTTTGTCCCACCAGACTTGGACAGGTTTGCAGCCAGTGCATGGTGAACCTGCATCTCATTTACAGCCTGAGCTTTGTGACTTGCATGTGACTCATGGGACAATGCTGAAGGGTGGTGCCCAAGACCTGTGAGATCTGATGTGGTTTATTGGAGTATTATTTTAGACTTGAGATAAATTTTAGGATGGTTGAGTGGCATCCACTGGAGAACCAATACATCCCAAGTGTCAGAAGTGAGTTACTGGAAGTGAACATGTGCATAAAGAAGGAAAAAAGCTAATTATTCCTTATTGAGGATCAGATGAGAGGAAAAGACAATCTACGTGCAGAAAAATGCTTTGCAGAGTTTTCTGGGTACTCCAGACGTTCCAGGAGCAGGATTAGTACTGTTTTGGAGGTTGGCAGGTTATTGAACCCAAAGGCATTTGATATAGGTTGAAGAAATAAAATTTGAAGAGCTTCTACCCATATAAACCCTGCATGATTTGGACCTCAGATGCTGAAAGAAGCAAGAAATCAGCCTTAATGCTGTTATGAATGTGCCCTAAGAAGCGGAATGACATTGGGACAGAGGTGGGAGCCTTAACGCAGTCCGTAAAGAAGATGCGCCTATATACAAACTTCCCACAAGGCGGCAGCAGAGAATCATCCAATTTCTGCCTTTGGTTGGAGTCAAGGCCTCTAAAATGAAGAGACCGGGACAAAGTGCTCCCCTGGGAAAGGAGGCAGAATTGCCTTGCATTTCAGAACTCGGGGCTCTGTATGTGGGCTTCCTAGGCTCGTATCCCAGCTCTGTCACCAAGGCTGGCTTCATGTCATGAACTTTGTGACCACAGGGCTCTCCTCTCACAGGACTCCGCGGTTGTTAAATGCCCTGTTGTCCCTGCCTTAATGCTCTTAATTTCTTTTAAAATGAGTGATCCTGCAGTTTATTTTGTGCAGAAAATTATGTAGCTGGTTCTGTCATATGGTAGATGAGTTTTCTTAGGGTTTGAGTTGCTTTTCATGGGGCTGATTCCCAGTGTTCACCTCTTAGGTTTGCTCTGAAAATTATGTGAATTAATATTAATAAAATAATATAAAATTATAATGACAGATACATAGTAAATAGTCATTAAATTTTAGTTACTATTACTGTATCTGGGGTTCAAAGGTATGATTCATAATTATCAAAGGCCACCATCCTCTTACCTAGCTGGCCATTTGTCAGTCAATCCCTCTGGTCCCATTGCCAGGCACTTGTTAAGGCTCTGTGAAAACAAGCTTGACCTTGGCCCCCACCCAAGAGCTCACAGGGTCGTGGGAAACCTGTGTTCACTGTTGAACCTGACTTCATTTTGATTCCTTGAGTTAATGTATAGACCGACACAGTTGAAGACAAGGACTGAAGGCTGTGATTCTCGGGCTCTGGAAACAGAGACCCCATGCCTGTGTTTCTGTTCCATCTTACCTGCTGTGTGGTCTCCGATAACACATTCCTCCCCCTAAGGATCAACCAGAGGGGAACAATTTCCTGCTCCAGGGTTATCAGAAGGTTAAGAGGAACTGTTGACTTCCAAATGCTGCATCTGTTACCACTGCTAACCAGAGGGCAGGCTCCTTTTCTATTTTTCTGCTCACACCTTACCCTGTTCAGTGAAAGAAAATTGAGATGAAGCAAGGTCAGGGGGCTCCTTCCTAATACCCACAACTGTTGGGTCTGGGGAGCCAATATGAAGATCACCCAATAAGGGGACGTGTGAGGGCACTGCATGCATCAAGGATGCCATCATGTTCTTCCCTGCAGAACTGATCCTGCTCGTCCTGTCTCAGAAGGCAGGAGCTTACTCTCTGAGCCCTGGAGAAGAGAGAAGCACAGCACACTCTTTCTTCTTTGTCCTGAACAAGGGAGTTTAATCAATTCCAATGTCCAGGTTCCTTTCTGGGTGATAGGAATCAGAATCAGGATGGAACATGAGCACTGGCTCAGGTAGTACTAATGTGCAGACAGGTAGGGAGTCCTCGTTCGGTGGGGGACTCAGTCTCTGCAGATTTTCGCTTCTTAAATCCTTCCTGAACTTTCTTGTCTACAATGTTTTTTTCAAAAAATTTTCTTTCTTGCTTTGTTGCTCTCTCTCTCTCTCTCTTCCTTCCTTCCTTCCTTCCTTCCTTCCTTCCTTCCTTCCTTCCTTTCTTTCTTTCTTTCTTTCTTTCTTTCTTTCTTTCTTTCTTTCTTTCTTTCTTTCTTCTTTCTTTCTCAGACTGCAGTGTCTCTGTTTTGAGTCATCTCTTACCGTAGATGAAGGTCAAACTTGTGCAACCATATTTCCCCAGGGCTTGCTTGGTCTTCAGGTTTTAGGAGTATGCTCTGTGGATGAGTCTTCCAGAGCCCCAGGTCTCTCACACTTCTCTGAATGGTGGTGATGTGTGTTCCTGAGTCTGTGTCACAACTTGGAGATGTGTGAGGAGGGAAGCAGCTGTGACAGATGCAGAGCGATAGACAGCAGTGTAGTCAAGAGGGAGTGTGTGTCATGCCCATGTGGAGTGGGGTCAGTCCGGTGTGTCCAGGCAGTGTGGTTGAGGAAATCCTGTGTAAGGACGAGGAGGCCTCAGTTTGGCTTCAGTGGTTTTGCTATTAACTTTTAGGGGACTTTGACCCAGTTCCTTCTCTCTAAGTCTCACTCTGTGCTTGTGTAGAGTAGCCAGTGATTTTCCATATTTGATGCCCTGCCTAACTTTATGCTCACTCTTCTTTCACAAGTGGGTGCTTCTGTCTTACCTATAACACCTTGCCAGGGGCTTATGCACCGGACAGGCCACAGTGCTCAGGAACAGTCTTTAAATCATGACAGAGAATTGGTGTATACAAATCTTCCCTTCTTGCTCATATGGAAGATTAAGTCTAGAGTTCCTTTTATACCATCTCCTGTTGGTTCTTAGCACTGATTCCAGTTGCCCGCTAGGAAATTTGTTCATAGCACACTTGCATTACCTAATTGTATCCTTGTCTCTCTTATCTATACCTTTTCCACTACTTCTTGGACACCCCTCAAAACACACACACACACACACACACTCACACTCACACTCACAAGGTTGCATTCAAATTCTTGTCTCACAGCCTGCTCTTGAGGAGAACAAGCCTAAGACATCACACTAAGCCTCTGCGGTTCCATTATTACATGTGTACACATTGAAAGTTGTCACATCTTGGAGAATTTGGCCTTTGTTATTGTCCCTTTCTCTTCTTTCTGTGTAATATTCATTCAATGATCATTCCCTTAACACTAACATAGCCACCAAAATTTCCTTAACAGTGTGTGTTGCATGCCTTTTTCTTTCCTTTTTAATTTTAACCTTATTATGTCCTATTTTTATTGTGTATTTCTACCCAAAATTTGTTTTGCAAGTCTGACCACAAGACAGTGAGAGCAGTTTCTTGTTACAGCCTCATTGAGGTCTCTGGGGGAAGTAAGGTAGGCTTGTCCAGCAGGGCCAGCATTGAGAGAGGAAGGAAAAGACACTGGTTTAGGTCTCTCTCTCTGTCTCTCTGTCTCTCTGTCTCTCTGTCTCTCTGTCTCTCTCTCTCTCTGTGTGTGTGTGTTTGACTGGAGCAGGGGCCATCATCAGCTTTATGAGATATGGTTTCTCTACTGGCACCAAAGGAAGAAATGCCTGGGCTTTCTTATCAGCCTCTCCAGACAAGGAAAAAGAAGGGACAGGAAAGGCTTGAAAATTTTCAGCAACCAAATAGCATAAAGTGGAGCCAGACTGTCTTTGTGCAGTACATAGTTTTCTCTCGTTTTTTAAAATCCAATTGATAAGGTCTTATAATTGATGGATTTAAGTCACTTTAGTTTCATATAGTTATTGATACAGTTGGATTAAAATCTGTTATCCTAACACTGTTTTTCTATTTATTCCTGTGTTCTTGGTTTCCATTTCCTGTTTAATTACTAGTCTTTGGATTAAGAAATTTTCAGGATTTATTTTATCTTCACACTTGGGGTATTACTTGTACTTGTTTAAAATTTTTTTTCAGTGGTTGAGTGTACAATACACACCTTCACTTAATTACATTATATTTAATACCAACCACATGACATGTAAAAACCTTACAACCATTATCCAAAATTCCTGTCTGATATATTTTGTGCTGCTCCTGTTATGTATTTTGCTCTTATACATGAATTAAACCCATAATTCTTGATAGTATTTTGTTTTAGATAGTAACTTAAAATGATAAGGTACCATTTTCCTTTAAAATTTTTGTGGCTCTTTACCTCTTTAATATACAGTAAGTCTTTGTTTTGTGTGCTATATCCTTTCTTCATAAAGAAATTCTTTTAATAATTTATAGCATGAAAATGCTAATGATAAAACTCTCAATTGTTTGCCTTGTAAAGTTTTTATTATTTATCTTGGCTGGATTTAGAATTCTGGCTTGAAAGCCTCTGGCACTATGAAAGTCATTGGTAGTGTTCCAACATTCTCTGGCTTGTGTAATTTCCAATAAGAAGTCTGCAATAATGCTTTTCTTGGCATCAATGTATATAATGGTGTATCCCTTTGGCCGCCTTTAACTTCCAAGCATAATAGAGGACGCCACATATACCTCCTCCTTTACTTTTCCACTGTAATATTTTACTTTATTTTTTAAAATTTTATTTTAAAGAGAATAAAGCCAAGCAAAATGAAACAGAGTAAAGTCAATCAAAACAAAACAAAGAGCAATATAGGATTTCAAAACAAGATAATAGGAAATCAACAATGGCTAGCATAATATATCTTGCTATCTTCAAAATAGCTGCCTATGTCATCAGACATAATAGAATATAACATAACAAAGCAGAATGAAACCAAACCAAACAATGCAATGAAAATGACACAGGGCTTCAAAACAAAGTAATTGGAAATTAACAATGGCTACCACTTTCTCTTTTCAGACATTTCCTCCCCTTTCACCTTCACAATATCTAATATGCATTTTGGATTTCCCTAACTTCTTCAGTTTTTTATACTAGGGAGACAACACAATGTTCACCCATGTGAGCCTAAACCATTTCACCCATGAACATGATCTCAAGTTGCATCCATTTACCTACAAGAGCCTCGAAGTTATACTTCTTTAGAGCTGAATAGCTTTCCATTGTATAAAAATACCATATCTTTCCTATCCATTCCATGGTTGATAAACGAGCTACCCTTGATTTTTTCTGGGTCCCCATTATTCGGAGCATTGTCTTGTCTCCTCCAACCTTCCTTCCATGAATTCTCTTTCGAGTCAAATGTGTTTCTTGTATACAGCATATTGATGGATCCTGTTACTTTAGCATAATAGGGGCCAGCTGTGCATCTTTGTTGAACTTTCTTGAAGGATATAGGAAGCAATCTTTGTGTTCATCTACTTGGTACAATGAAAAACATGGTGGGTAGACTTGTGCAAAAGTATCAAACCAGGGTTTACACCAACGTTATTCTCCATGGAACAGTTTTTTTCCATATGTGGGGCCAATAGACCCACACCATTCCAGGCCTGGGGCATATCACAGTGGGGCCAATAGACCCACACCATTCCAGGATTTGCTAAAACTAAGTTTTCTTTTGATTTTTCTGGTAAAAGTAGCCCAGTTCAATACAATGGTACACGAACAACCAGATTTGCAAATTTTGAAAGAGGTCAAAAGTGAATCATCAGATTATTCAATTATGGATGATGAAGATGATTCATTATGACTAAATTCCTGCTTTCATGAAAGCAGAGTGATGTGGTTAGATGATGAAGATAAAGATGATGATGATGATGATCATGATCATGATGACTTGGACACTGGCTATGTGAGCCAAAGTTCCTGTGACAGTGAAGTATAGCAAAAATTGACTGATACAGACACAGGAAATGCAGACCTCCTGGATTCAGATGATGAAGAAAACAACTGTGTGAGATATATTTATTAGTCAAAGTTTTGCGAAATGTTCATGCAACCAAATGGAATGATCCAAGGTTGGAACTAAGTTGGAAAATATAGTGAAGTTCTTGCCAAGGATGAAAGGTACTGAACAGAATTCCAGGACTCACAGTCACTGTTGGAACTTAGTTGAAATGCTACAATGTTATGATATATTTCTCAACATCACAAAAAGTGGAATACAACGAAATGTTCTGTATGCACTAGCAGCCATATTCAAAAATATTTCTATAATGATACCTCACTGGCTGAACTGAAAGCATTCACAGGTCTGCTGTACTTAACACAGATTTCTCATGATGAATGTAAGAATGTGAAAGATTTATGGAAAAGTGGTGGGTCAAAATATGGCATAAAATTTATGCCCTTGTAGATATGAATATATATTATTCTTTCAATTTAGAGATTTTTCCTGGAACTCAACCGTCAAGTCTTTATTCAAGTAGTAATAGACTAAATGATGTGGTGAATGGACTTGCTGCTCCCATCTCCCAAACTGATCAGAATGTTACATTGGACAGTTGGTTTACCAGTTTCCAACATTTGCTAACAGCCTAAGTTACCCAGCACAGGAAATGTATGCAGAAATACAGCAGAAATTATAAGTCTTGCAATTTCAAAACAGAGAATTATACAATACAATATTTGGATTTCAGAAAGATTTAAATTAGCCTCATACATGGCAGTGAAAAAACAAATTGGTACTGCTTACGTCAACATTACACCATGATGGAAATATTGATAGGGAAACCTCAACAAAACAGAAGCCTGAGATGGAAACTTTCTATAGCAAAACTAAAGGCAGGGTACACACTGTTGATTCATTGATCACAAATGCATTGACCAATGATTGTGTTTTGCTTGATCCTAAATGTGTGTGGTATTAAGAATTTGATAGATTTTGAAGAAAATAACAAATGCAAAATATCATAGAGAAATTTTCTTAGAAGATTGGGACTGGAACTCACAAGCAATCATTTGCAGCAGAGAAAAACTACGCACAAAAAATTGTGCACCGTAACGATGACCTCACAGGTAAATGGGCAGGTATAGCGTTCCAAAGACCTACTCTGACAACAAGAAAACCAAAAAGGTGCCAATTGTGCTCTACAAAAATGGAAAGGAAAACACAACATGTGTGCTATCAGTGTTAGCAGTACTTGTGTATATAATTTGCATTTTTTATGTGTGAAGACTGCCTTGGGTGTGATAATTGAAGCTAAGATTTTTTTTTTTTGCAGAATTCTATTTGTATTTTCATTGCAGTTTGCATGTTTGTATTTCTGATGATATCTCCTAGGTTTTGTAAGCAAGTGAATAGCTGATGTGAAAATGTTGAGGTCTATTCTAAGCTCTCATGATACATTTGGTATTTTATTTTACTGATACCTTATTTCCCTTTGAAGTGCAACATAATAGGATGCTCCTGAAAAAACAGAAAGAGAAGAGAGGTGACAAGAATGGCCTGCCCCATAGAGAAGGAAAGCTAAACACATGTGTTTTCATTATAAGCAAGATGTGTTCATGGAACATGGAGTTGTCATGTGTAAAGACTGCCGTGGGTGTGACGTTTAAAACAAAACATTTCCTTTTGTGGGGGGTAGACTTTTGCTTCTGTTTACATTGCAACTTGCATAGATTTTTATTTCTGATATCTCTTAGGTTTTATAAGCAAGCACACAGCTGATGTGAAAATATTGATGTCTATTTTAAGCACTCATTACATATTTGATATTTATTTTATTGACATCTTATTTTCTTATTATTTAGGTGTGATAACTGAAGAAAAGTCTATTTTTAGAGTGTTATTGGTATTTTCATTGTAATTAATATTGGAATTTATTTCTGATGTTATCTTAAGTTTTGTAAGCAAGTACACAGCTAGTGTGAAAATGTTGATGCTTATTCTAAATGTACAAGGAGTATTAAGAATTTAACACTTTATTTAATGACATTTTGTATTCCTGGTAACTACACATTGCATAACAAAATAAGAATCTCCTGACAAAACAGCAAGAAGAGCTACATGACAAATATGTCCTACAAAAGAGACAGGAATGCAAAATATATATACTATCAGTGTAAGTGGTACCCGTGTATGGAATGTGCTGTTGCCATGAGCAAAGACCACCTGAAGTGTGATAATTGAAGCAAAGATCTTTTCATAGAGTGCTATTGGTATTTTCATTATAGTTTATATAGAAATTTATATCTTATATTATGTTTTAGATTTTTGTACACCAAAGCCAGTCAATATTGAAAGTTGTGATGGTTTTACATGAACTCAATAAACATTAAAAATGCAATACTTTATTCTTATGATACTTTTTACTATTAAGCATTCATTGTTTAACATGATAAAGCTCATAAAATTAAAGTTCATCGTTAACCAATAAAAATATTCTAAAGAATAAACATGATTGTAAGATATCCATGGTGATGCCACAAATTGACGAAAAGTTAGGCGTCTTAATATTTTCTTATACATGTCTAGATATGTATGGACTTCTTCCTGTTTAATTCTTCTTGGGGTTCTCTGAGCTTCTTAGATTAGTTTTGGAAAATTTTTGGTCGTTATAGTTTTAAATATAGTTTCTTGCATGTTCCTTTTCTTTCCTTGTTCTGAAATTTTGTTATACATATGTTGGACCAAGATATTATCCCATAGCACTTGAATCATATGTCCTGTTTTGTCTCCTCTACTATTTCATTTTTTTAAAAGATAGGTGATTTTTATGGACTTCATTCATTTTTCCCTCAGATTTATAGATTTATAGTCCTTTAGAGACATTTGTGATGTTTCTTTTAAAATTCCTAACATTTCCATTTACTTTTAAAAGTTTCTATCACTCTGCTTAACTTACCAATTTGTATGAAAGCTCCATATAGTTATTTTCAGTTTCCAGTGTGTTAGTTTTAACATCTATGATAACTCTGAAGGGAGGGTTGTTGACTGATTTATCTTTTGGTACTGATTGTTTACCTGCTTCTGACTGTATTAGTTACTTTTCTATGTCAGTAAAGTATAATACCTGACATCCACAAGTTAGAGAAAGAGAAGTTTATTTTGGCTCATAGTTTGCAGAGGTTTTAATCCATAGTGAGCTAGCTCCAATGCAGGGTGGCTTGGCAGAGGAGAAATAGAACAGGGAGGAGAGAGCAAAGTAGCAGGGGCCTCCCTTTTCCTTTTATTCTATCAATGTTACAAGCCATTTGGTTGATGCCACCTATACCCGGGATGGGCCTTCCCATTATGCGTACCCAGAATTATGCTGACCCAGTCAGCGAACTAATTTAATTATTACATCCTTAGTCTATATTCATATACCCTTAATCCTCATTCACATACCCTAGGTCTAGCCAATTCTAAAGAGCGTCACCTATGAGTCATGAGGTTTTGGGGGGACATCTAGATACAAGGTATAACAATTCTCTTAAATGTACTGCTTGCTTCAAAGTTTTTCAATGCTGTTAGGCAGGGATTTAGAGTTTAGCAGCCCTGGAGACAGAAAACTGGGGTTACATGAAAAGCAAGGGAGACACAAAAAGCAAAAAAGATGAGATTTTTTTTCCTTCATTTTCTTAATCATTAGGCATAGATAAAATTAGAGTGAATTATAGTTTCAAGCTATAACCCAAGAAATGTAATCTCCTCCAAGCATGCTAAGATCCAGGACCAGTGAAATGTCCAGACAATGGGTGAGAGTTTGAAAAAGACTCAAGATTTAAAAACAAACCAACAGAAACATTTTACCTAAAGGTAAACAGGAATTTTCAATGAAGTTGGCCAAAACAAGCTCATTTTCTTTGTAACAGAACAATGACCGCAGATGAAGAAAATGATATTTCTGGAAAACACATTTAATCGCATAAACATTGTCTGAACCTTAATTAGATGCAACTGCCATCTTGGTACTTGCCCATATTCAAGCCTAAAGCTGTAGTGTTTCTATTTGTCATTGTGAAAGTCTATCACTTTTCAATAAATTCTGCTTGGATTTTGTGCTACTTCCTTTGTGTCTTGGCTGAATTCTTTTGTTAAAGATACAAGAAGCAATGAGCTTCATGGGTTGCACATGGCACTGGGACCTGGTTCCCAAGGACATCGCATGGGCTCTGCCTATTCTAGCACACTTGTGTGAGGGCTGCTTTCTGCAAGTGTTCTGTCTTGTTCCACCCTCAGCTTCAGGCCTGCCCTGCACACCTACCCTTCAGGAATGGTCTGTGTCTACACATTCACTTTTCCCTAGCAGAATTCAGGTACTTGGCATCTGGTATTTTCTGGCTTGAAGGTGGCATCTATGAGTAGTTTCTCTGGCCCTAGTCTAGTCTCAACTTCAGGGGATCTGTTCTCTTCAGCCTTGAGATGGGCTTTTTCAGTGATTCTGCCTTTCCTAGAAGGAAAAATTTCTAATGATTTGAACCCAGAATAATTTCCTGTCCCATACTAAGAGGTGTAAAGTTTTAAAGTTTTCATTTTCCTCTGCCTCAGGAGGTCTATGAAGAGAGTCCCTGGGAAAGACCATGTTTGCTGATCTTTCCTAATGATTGTAGGATTTGTTCTTTAAAAGAGAAGGATCTGAGCATGGCTTCACATCTGTATTTTGGGCAAGTTTTCTTCAGTTTTACTATTTCTTCCAATTTTTCCCATGAACGCCCTATAAAAGTCCATGGAGAAGGGTCTGTAAAGGGTGTAAACACCCCTGTGGCTTTGTGGGTCTCTAATATTGTGGTTCTGTTCCTTATTTCTGTTTCCTGGTGTAAAACTTTCCCAAGCAGTAGAATCTCGGCAATGATTAGTCTTTTTGTGTGCTATTGATTTGATTTATGGCTGCCATCTTCTATATAGCTTCAGGACGGGGAATGGTCACAGGAAAAACAAGCGGGATTAGTGACACGGGACCAAAAGTCCTGCCTCCACGTCTCCTGGGAGTGAAAGGGGACTGAGGGTTGAGTTGATTGACAGTGATCCGTGATTTAGCCAATCGTGCCTACAGAATAAATTCTCCACAAATAACTTAAAGGACAGGGTTTGCGGAGATTCTAGATGGCTGGCTATGTGGTGTTTCCTGGAGGGTGGAGCACCCGAGAGGCCATGGAATCTCTGTGCCTCCTCTTCCATACCTTACCCTGTGCATCACTTTCATTTTTATTGTTGGGATTAAAATTTTGTGTTTCCTTGAAATTGTAGCAGAAGATGCCCCTGCCCCCACCCAGTATACTTCAGTTTGTTAGTTGCCCAGTAGTTTTTCTGGTTACAGTTCCTGTTAGTTTTGTTTCTTAAAAACAGCTGGTCACTGTGATGCATATTGTATGAACTAATCTGCAATTGAAAAGCCATTCTGCTTATCCCATATAAGCCCTAGACCACCAGAGATCAGGGCCTGATATTTTGGGAATGACCCTGATCAGTGCCTGTCGATATAAAATAAATCTGCATTCAAATCCTGGATGTCATTCTGGCATTTCTGTTTGCCATTGCAAAATCAGAGTGTTACTCGAGCAGACTAATCAAACTCAAGAGGTGGGGTGAGAATTCAATTTATAATCAGTCCATAAGAATCACAGGTATGACTGACATCCAAGAGAGAGACAGTCCTGTTAGATTGAAACTTCTACTCATGTGATATGAAACTAATCTCAGGTAGAACTAAACAGTTGGAAAACACTCAGCTCTTGTCTGCTACAGAATTGGTTGGTGCATTAGGGCAAAAGAAAAAAAAAAAACCCTGATACATCAGTGTCAGAAGCAGTCAGTGCTGTGAGTACACAGAAGAAGAAATTTTTATTCAAGTTCCAAGGATTTATACTTATATCCTAGAGACATTTGATCTTTAACCCTCGATTAAATTGGCCAAATATCACATGACCACCTCCTCCATCTGCAGATAGAAACTAAGTTAAGGTTTCCTTCCAGCTGTCCTCGAAGTACCTTGTCTTCACCCTGATTTCTTTCCTCAATCATTCTGCTTGTGACTTCTGCTCCTTGAGACAAAGGTTATGATCTTGAGGATAATCCAGCTGTTTCTTTGCAGGGGTAAGAGTAAAACTCTTTGGAGCTTCCCACATCCCAGCTGAATATAAAAGTCATCCCTCAGATTCTGAAGGAGTGTGATACATTAGGAAGGGACTTACTCTGGTATGGTCATTGTTTGGACACAGTTTTGGAAGGCGCATACTCATAAAGGGGCATAGGAGCCTACTGTGTACACTGAAGAAAGGGTTGCACAACAGTGGAAGGAGCAGTAAGAGTGCAAAGATGCCACACTCTCCATCGCACTTCTCCCTTTTCCTTTTGGCATGTGCCCTATCAGTCTCCATGGGCATCTTCAAATACACAGATAATCCACCCTGACTATGTCAGAGTCGCTTGTTGGAAATTTTGGCGGGTGGCAGAGAAGTGGAGCAGGTGCACAATCCTCTGAGCACCTCCAATTGCTATCCTGATGGGGTCTGTTCCTCTAGGCCAAGCCACCCCTACAGAGGCGAAGCCTTCCTTTGAATGTGGCTTCTCTACATACTCTCTTGGAAGAGGATAGATTCATTCCCAGCCCAAGACACAGACACTGGTTTGATCTCCAAAAGAACATTTATTTCACAAATTGAAGATACAAGGACAAATATTCTTTCTCCCTGTCTGCTGCTCATGCCCCAGACAGTTCTCCAGCCTCCATGAGTTGTAATTTCAGCCTATGAACAACTTCTGTAGAATACACCTGTGTTGGCAGCTCCAGGTTCCTCAGGCTGGCTGATCCTCTCACTTATTTCTCAAAGTTTTCTCTCTGGGGTGACTTCTCCACTGACTCCTTGACCCTGAGTTCAGTCCAGAAAGTCACTTCCTTCTCTTTCAGCCTCTGGGAAGCCTGGGTACTGGCACCAATCTGCAGGTTTCCTTCCTTTTGGTCATACTTTGGACAGTGGGGCAGCCCCTCACCATTGGGGATCCTAGGAACAGAATCAAATATAAATTTCCCAAGGCTGCTGTACGGTCCCCATATTTCTCCGAGACTTTCAGGGATCCTTGGCGTATTTTCCCAGAGGCCTTTGTACCTCCAGAGATGATTATCTCTCTATCTCTATCTGTGGGTTTGTAAACAACTATTTGTCAGGACACTATGGTCACAGGATCATGAGTTGGATCTCTGAGTCTTTAGAAGCCACTTTACCTGATAGCTATGCCCCACCACATCTGTCTCACCTCACTACCCCATTACACCTTTGCAGCCAGCCTCACCCATTGCAAGCAAAGTTGGCCCAGAATTTCATCACCATCTTGCTTAAGTTGATCTCTTCCTCTGAAGCATGCTCTAGGGGAAGAATGAAAAATTGTTTCCTATACACAGCATGGTTGATGGATCTGAAACAGCAACAGCATGACTTAAAATTTGTTAGAATAGGATTGTTATGTAAACCTAAAGTGTACCAATATGCTTAACTCTTGGCCTTTACTCCCCACTCACTGAGTAAAAATCTGCATTGCAAGAAGACACTAGTTAATTGCATGTATTTCCAGCAGTCCATCCATGGGTTGGTTGCCTTTGTCTTCCATCCCAGTTCTCTCTACCTCAGGTCATAATTCTACACTCCAGAATTTCCTTTACTTTGAGAGATTGCTGGTTCCTCTGGATTTCTTCTTAATATCCCAAACACACCCACAGTCTAAAAACTATCGGAACTGCAAAGGTCCTAAGTAGAGGACTGGATACCCAGTCATGAGATGGGACACAGGTGACACGCAACTACAGGCAATTAAAATATTGAAAACACTTGTAAAAGGGTTTCTTTAAATATTATATCTTAAATAGATTAAAATTTAAAATGTATGAATTTTAAATATATAGATGTAGAGAGGCAGAGATGTATAGATATATATACTAGACCCTACTCACAGTTAGCATGCGTTCTACCCTTCTCTATCCTCATATTCTAATAGGGGCTGCAAAATCAGAAAACAAGCAGTGTTATTCTTTTTTATTTTTTTATTTTTAAAGTAGTAAAACACCACAGAACAACATGGAACAAAGCCAGTTGAGACAGTGTAGTGAAATTGGTACAGAACTTCACAGCAGGTTACTGGGACAACAGAAATATATACCATAGTATATCTCGTTTTCTTCACAATAGTTGTTCTTTCAATTAGGTAAAGCAAAATCAAAGGAAATACAGAACATTATAGAACTTATCAAAACAGAATATTAAATAGAGCAATACCATTAATCAGAACAAAGCAAAACAGTGATAAAAATATTTGCCTTCAAAGATGGTAGAAGGAAATCCCCATTATTTGATATATTGCATATAGTCAACCTTGCAAGAGATGCTCAAATCTCTGACTCTCAATTGCTAAAGTAGGGGAAGGCGAATGGATATTTTAAGCTTACAGCCACTTACTAGTGAGGTGAGCTCGTTGCTTGGTTTCCCAGTGCCCTAAGTTCCAACATGGCATGTATCTCAGGGGATGCTGATGGTTCTTGACCTGGGGCGGCCACAGCTTGCCGGGCCACAGCCACTTACCAAGGCAGCGAGCTGGCTGCTTGGTTTCTGAGCACCTTAAGTTCCAACATGGCACAGATATCAAGAGACGCAGATGGTTCTTGCCCTGGGGTGGCTGTGGCTTGCCAGGCCACAGCCACTTACCAGGGCAATGAGCTGGCTCAAGTAGTGTTATTCTTTCACAAGAGCAGGACCCTACTCTTGGGAACCCACTGCCTGTGCTGTCAATGTCCCAGATCAGGATTCTGAGAGTGACTATGGCTTGGAGCACTTAACACACATCTTCCTGCATGTGTTAGAGCAGGAGAAAGCTTGCGGACTGCCCAATACAGCTTGTTTCTCTGAATGAACTAAGAAAAGGAGAGAAGGATAAATTTGCTCATGGTCTGGAAGTCAGGTCCCCTTATAAACATCAAAGAGGTCATTACCTTTTAAAAATGGGGATCCCCAAGACAGAGTAGACCTCATCCCCATGGTCTGCTATCACCGTCTTGGGTTTCAAGTCTGATGAGAAGCTTGGACAATGCTGAAATTTACACATGTAGGTGGGGGCTCCAGCATCTGAGAAGACATGAGTCATGCACAGTTTACATTACCAGACACAAATCTGGCTGATGTCAAGTTCTGTAGCCATGTAGAAAGCCTATGGTTTTCAAAAGTGTATAGAAACAGAATTTCAGGAAATCTCTGGATTGGCTTAAGGCTACAAACCAGGTGAGGTGAAAATGGCACTTGAGTCAGATATTGGTTCATTGAATGAATGAATGAACGAACATTGACAATTATGGATCCACTTAATGACATTATAAGGACACTGACTTAGTTCACACAAACCCCTTTGCTTCCTGATTCATGTATAAGAATATTTACGTACATCCAGTTCACAGTGCATGTGTTGCATTAGTAACAGACAGGTGCTGATTTGTTTCAAGATCTGGAGACTTGGGGGTTGTCTTCTATTCAGCCTAGTTTTGAACATTTCCTGTGTTTTTCTCACCCATTATGAGAGGAGTAAAGCAATTCCAAGCTGCTCCTCTGAAAGCAAGGGTAACTAAATGCCAGCCTAGAGGAAGAGAAAACAAGTTGTCTGTTGTGTCTCAGGAAACTTCAATATTCAAGTTTCTTATTTCTCCATCACCTCACATACCCCTGGTTCCTGCTTAGTTCAAGGAGTGTTAAGATAACACAGTGGCAGTAGATAAAAGGTCAGAGAAAGGTGAATTTATCTCTCTTCCCACACCTGCCTTTCTCTTTTATCCCCCAAACCCTTGTGTCCAAGTTCCAAGAAGATATAATTTTTCCTTCTGAGTGGTATCACTGAAGCCAGCAGTCCCTGATCCTCAGGACTAACTCATGGACCCCAACCTGGAAGCCAAACAGGTTTCGCTGATCATAATGTCCGCAAAAAATAGTGAAAATCAACCCTAAATTAAACTGGTAGAGAAATCTGACACCTTTTTATTCTTCAGATACAGTAAAGAACCTGAAAATGCAGGAAAAAAAAAAGAAATCTGAATAGCAAAATCACTCTAATCTCACCACTCAGAGAAAGTCTCTGACATTTTAGCATACATCTTTTATGTATATAAAATTAGAATAATATTCTATATATTATTTTTTGGCATATGCAACCATTTCTTCATGAAATTTAAGACTCATCTGCAAAATTATTCAGCAATGTATGTTATATATGAAGATGTAGAATAATTTATTAATGTCCTTGTTAACTTTCATTACTTCATCTGTGGTTTAGCAATAACTGGTGTTTGTAACAAGCAACCTTCTCTAGTTCTGTAACCCACTTGTTAAGCAACTGCTTCAAGGTCAAGAACTTGCTGAAAGGAAGATAATCTTTCCTCTGCCACTCAAATGTTTAGGGTAGGAAATGGGACACAACCATAGGAGAAAGACCTTCTGTGGATGACAGGATGTATTTTAGGCAGCCTGACACCTACCATGAAGTTTATAAAATTTGTATAATCATGAAATACATCTTCAAGGAAAAATAGGACACATTTGAGTAATAATCAGGAATAACATGAGAAGCAGAGCCAAGAAGAATGCCAGTAAAAAAATATAGATGAAAATGTAGTATGATTTTGCTTTGTTTTTGGAAGGGAAAGTTCTTTTTAAAAATTATTTTAGTATTTCAAATGAGGAAGAGAGGAAATAAAACTGAAAAGCAGTTTTGCAGTATGTATCAAGAACTCTAAAAATGTTTCTGTGGTCTAGTCCAGTAACTTCACTTCTAATACTAAATCTTTGGAAAATCATTAGAGATATGGTAAACATTTATGCACATAAGACTCAACAAAATGTTACTTGTTGTATCAAAATATAAGCAGCCAGGCTTAATATCCAAGAGGAAAGGAGTAGTAAGTTTTAGGCACCCAGTCTATGGAATAATAGATGTTTTCATTGGAGTTTTATTGACCCTGAAAAATTTTTATGATTATCTCTGAATGCCAGGAAACAATACTATCTTTTATAAGTAAAATCATGTATCTGTCATTTTTTTGTGTATTTCATCCCCTGCATTTATAATCAAGACATCAGAATTAGAAAGCATCCCTCAGGCGATATGGAATCAGCCGTAAAGGCCTAACTCTTAGAAGTTTCCACAACTCACTATGCTAACAGGTAGAACAGTGGGACACTGAAATGGAGAGTCAGTGTCCTCTCATCCAGCCTCGGGGACTCATCTCTGTGGCCATGGGCCACAGTCCCAGATGGAACAGTAAATATCACATCTCCCATTGAGGTCAGAAGCAGGTCTTTCTTTTTCACAGGATCAGCTGTCCCTCCTAAATACTCCTCAGTGGCTTCTGGAGTCAGTTCCTCAGAGATGTTCTGAAATGAATGGAGAAAATGATCACCCCCACCTAGTGAGTAATGTGTCTGCTCTTGTCAGTGAGGAAGGTTTATGTGAATGATGAACCTGTTGGGGCCCTGTGAAAATCCTTCCTGGGGTGATAAAATGGGAAAGGCAGAAGAATGGGGACAGAAGTTCAGGTCCTAGATGTTGTTTTACCATGGAATTGGTCTGTGATTGTGGGCCAGAACCCTGCTCTTCATTGATTCTCAACCAATTCCCTTGATTCCTTAGACACTTACTGTAAGAGGATGGGACTTCCACAAGAGTAATGGGGCTGTCTTTTGGTCCAACTTGCCTTAGAGAGTGGAAAGGCCATCAAAAGATATGGTCAAGTATTTGTGAATCATTGGTAATTAACAGGAAGAATCAAATCAGTGAACCAAACAAACCAGTGCAGAATGAAAGTCCTATTTCTCAAATTGAACAAAATTAATGAATCAAGTGGCTTTATATCCAGAAACTGAAGAAGTACAAAACAGATTTTAAAAAAAAAATGTTTAGCAGAAGTTGTACCAGTTGTACCAGTAGATTGCTATCTCTATCATTTCTCTCTCTCTCCCTCTTCTTTCTCTCTCTCTCCCTCTTCTTTCTCTCTCTCTCTCTCTCTCTCTCTCTCTCTCTCTCTCTCTCTCTCTCTCTCTCCCTCTCTCTCATCTACCACTTTATATATCTATATATCAAGTAAGAATCATTACAAAGGTCATGCAGGCATCAAGATAATATTTAGACCAGGGTAGTGTTGGAGCAGAAGATTCAAGGGCAGAAGCACAGATGCTATCTCATAGACTCTGATGACCGAGGAAGACATAATCAAGCAATATGTCTTTGGTCTTTGATAACCTCTGAGACCCTTCTGCTGTGAGAAATGCAGAAGTCTCAGCATGTGATGTCCTTGTCCAAATCTCTTCATTCACATATTGATCCAATGCTCACTTGGTTTTTTAAGGCCATGAGATACTAAAACTTCCACCCCGAGAAAGCTCGGTGCTTTCAGGTGAAGTTGCTTCCTCTAGTCAAAATCTGGTGATGAGCACACAGCCCCTTGACTCCTCCCAATGCACAGCTACTTTAAGAAACTTACAGTTAACCCTTTTTCTATCTCTGAGTTAATGGTTTGTCTGAAACTGTTTTCTCAAGGACCAGGTTGAAAAATTTTTTAAAAAAATAAAAAAGATCTCTTTGCAATGCAACCACTTGGGGATGTAGCAATCTCCCTGCTAGCTCCTATGGAAAGATCACAGCCTAACTTTACTGGGAGATTTGCTTCAACTACAGCCTTCCTTCTTGTCCTGAAGAGAGAGGACCATTCCTCCTACAGATAGTGTGTGTGCACAAATCCTTTGGTCCATCCACGTGGACTCACTCCTCACACCCACCCTCAGCTCATTGAGCCTGGAAATATCTCCAGTGTTTGGGGTTAGGGTTGTGAGTTCAGGTCATGCTTGATAATTTTCCCATTTGTTATTGTATTACTAAATAAAGCCTCTCTTGGTGGTTTAATTGCTGGTCTATTTTTGTTTGCCTTCGACAAAGGAAGAGCTCTCCTACTTTTTTTTTTTTTTTTTTTAGAAACAAATCTTAACTCTTGAATAAATGACTTTCTCTGAACCTTTTCAATGATACTTCTGAGAAGCTTTGAGTTCAGGTCCAAGATGGGAGCTATTGCACCCCAGCCTGACTCTCCTAGGCTTCCAGGTACTTCCCCATACTTTTCCCTTGCACAGTTAGTATTTCTTCAGCCTCTCAGCCAGGATGCTTCAGGACTCTCTAAAGAGAAGGCATAGTGTTTGTGCCAAGGGTTCACAGGGCTATAGCATCCAGGGCCCAGCCGAACCATCCAAGAGCAGGTTTCCAAGGAAATGCCCACTCATGCCAATCAGAAACCTGCCCTGGACTCAAAAAAGGGTTGGATAAGAAAGACTTCATGGGACTTGATGTTGATGGGGGTTTGAGGGTGAGTCTAAGAGAATTCTGCAATCTCACTGTTGGAATAAACCAGCCAGACTCTTGCTCATTGATGCCCACAACGTAGGGGACAGCACTGAAGTTCTTTCCAGCCAGAATCTCTTCTGGTGCCTTTGGCAACACCACTCCATCAATCACAGTGGTCAGAAAGGGACAGCTCTAGGTGAGAGAGAAGCAATTTTCTGTGAGTCCACTGGTCCAGTTATCACCTATTTCCCCCTCTCTGCCTATCTGAGGGCAAGACCATGAACTGCGTGGCAATGAGCAGCAACCACAGAAGTTCAATCTCTTTAAAAAATGATTATGTCTTTGAAACCTCAAGAATCAAGCCTTTGTGACCTCAGAGAGTAGAATTCTGTCTAGGAGCTGTTACTGCTTAGGTCATGAAAGAGTGGAAAATTTCTCTCAAAGTAAATACAGGTTGAGTATTCCTTATTCAAAATGTTTGTGATCAGTAGTATTTCTTCTTCGGGATTTTATTCAGATTTTGGAATATATATATATATATATATATATATATATATACACTAATGGAGATCTTGGAGATGAGATCCAATTTAAAGCATGAAAATAATTTGCTTGTCATATACATCTTACACAGAGATTGAAGATAATTTTATACATTTTCAATGTATCTGTGAGGGCACGTGAGGAGGGCACTTGTATCGTGTCAGTCCTCAAAACATTTTGAATTTGGAGGATACTGGATTTCATATTTTCAGATTAGGAACCTTCAAGCTGTCAGCTAGATTAGATAGTTGATTTAGTTTGCATATGCGTATAATATATATGTAATGTGAAATATATGTATGCATGTGTGTACATATGTGTGTATGTATCAATCATCTATCTTCCTATCTATCTACAGTTGATTCTTGTTATTCACAATGGAAATGCTCTATAAAGTTGTCATGGACACTGAATTAGTGAAGACTGAATCATTTCTCTGAGGAGAATTCAGGAATGAGACCCTGGTTACATTTTATTGTCATTTGTTACATGTATAAGTTTCTATTTTAAAATACTTATGTAATACAGATTTCTTAAAGAGAATTAATTACAAGTAGTATTTATTTATATAACACACCAATCAGGAAGAGCTTAACTTTTTCTTTAGTTTCAGCCTCCTAACAATGTTGTTCACTATTTAATAATTTACCATTTTATTAATTCACACATTTATGGTCTTTTTACAGGTGTATTACACTCTATTGATAATATATTACCACTTCCCACAATGGCCTCAGCTGCAAATAGCTCACATTCTTCCTCTTGTGGATGTACTGGTTGCTCACTCATTACCACTGAGCTCAAAGTCAACAGCACCATAACTCAAGCCTGAAGAAAGCTCCTGCATCACCTTCATCTTCTCCTTAAGGGAAGTCACAATCGCCTATCTTTAGGTACCCTAGGTGGCACTTCAATGCTGTGGTTTGGAGTTGTTTTAAACTGATAAATCACTAACAGAAAGCATCAAAATGCCCCAAATAAACAAACAAAGAAAACCACACCCTGCATGACACTAAATATACCACAAATGAATACTATCTAATACGAATAATGGAACAAGGAAGAACATTGCTTTATTGAAGATGGGAACGTGTGCTTCAGAATAATCCCTTCTCACTGCTCTGAACACATCTGCTAACAGCCACAAAATGTGATGGGTTTGACATTGAGGTCACAAATAATTTTTTGCAAATAGGTGAATTCACAAGAAGAGAATCTGGATTGACTGTGCATATCTATGCACCTATCTACCTACTGATCTATCCATGATTAAAAAGAGCTCTTACTAACAAGAGGGTTGCTTTGTGGGGGAACTGGGCTTCTCACCCTCAAGGTGCCTCAATTAAGAACACCATCTGAGATGAACACACAGTTCTCAGATGAAGATATACAAATGGCAAATAAATACAAGAAGAAATGTTCACCATCACTGGTCATTCGAGAAATGCAAATTAAAACAGCATTGAGATTTCATCTCACTCCAGAAAGAATAGCTGTCATCAAGAAATCAACTGATAAACAAATGTTGGCGAGGCTGCGGAGAAAGGGGAACACTGCTCCATTGTTGGTGGGAATGTAGACTGGTGCAACCACTATGGAAATTAGTATGGAGAATTCTCAGAAGACTAGGATTGGAAGTTCCACTCAATTCAGCTATTCCCCTCCTGGGTATTTTCCCAGAACAAACTGAAAAAGTCATATCACAGTGATATATGTGCACCTATGTTCATAGCAGCACAATTTGTGAAAACTAAATCTTGGAAACAACCGAGATGCCCATCAACCGCAGAGTGGATGAAAAAGCTGTGGTATTTTTATACAATGGAATATTACTCAGCTATAAAAAGGATGATCTTGAGGCCTTCATAGGCAAATGGAGAAACTTGAGGTTATCCTCATTGGTGAAATAAATAAGAATCATATTTATAAATATTATGTTGTGTCTCTAGTGTAAAAAGTAATAAGAAATGTAGGAGTAAAAAACCCAAAATGTGTAATTGCTATTGTAAAAAAGAGAGGATAAGGAAGTGCTCTAAAAGTGTATGTTTAAGTGTGTAGGACTGATAACCATATTACTAAGTTTTTGTTGGATCATTGAACAGATCATTTTACAGTCTTGCTGTTTAAATATCCACTTTGTAGGCTTTACTTTTGTAACTTGAATACCTATTTCTAAGAGGACAGTATGTAATTTATCAACTAGTGATTTCTTATTTATCTTTTTTTTTTGAAATTCTGTATTATTTCTATGCCTTTCCTGTTTTTTTTCTCTTTAAAGAAAAAAAAAAGAAAAAAAAAAAAAGAACACCATGAAGAAAAGAATCTTAGATGGGCTAAAGCTATATGATAAATATATTAATTTTAAGTTCTACCTTTGGTGAAAAACACATGCTGACAGATTTAGTGGAAACTGATTCACATGTCCCCATCTGGAAAGATGGTTCTGAGAATAATTATATGTCACATTCATATTAGACAAACTTGTCTGTTGAACTGCTACCTTCTAGATACTACATCAGATTCTGCTACAACAGACTGTGCTTGTGAAATCTTTGCCAAATGGATGAATAGATCTCATTTCATCATTGCAGAGGGAGCAGAGGGCATGATTTTAAAATGCTGCAGAGTTAATGTCACCCACTGGGAGGTGGGAGGGGAGGAATGAAGAGATGGAGGAGGATTATGGGAGTTTCCTGGGTGATAGAAAGGGGTGGTGTCCTCAGAACTGAGAGTCTGTGCTCCCTTTAGCATGGTTAACTAAAGCTGTGTCTTCTCAGGAGATCTGTCCCTTTCCTGAACTCCTTACCCAGTTTTCTTTGCTTCCAGAAAGTGGAAGGTTCTAGTGCGACCTTGTCCCTTTTTTGGGAGCAGAAATTGCAAATGAAAACTGGGCTGGCTTAGTCTATAGGACACGAAATGAGCCCTTGACTGGAAATCAAAGGAGTAAATTCCAATCCTGCCTCTGATTATTTTGGCTATGTTAACCAGAAAGTCATTACCCTTCTCTCTGCCTTAGAAAGATACACTCAAGGAGTGACTGTAATTCCACAAAGGAGACTTCTTTCATTTACCCTTCTTTCATTTATCCATAAAGGTGTCAACACTTGTGAATTTTGTGATTAAAAAAGCAAAGATCTTTACCTCTCTGGGGTCTCCATGTAAATTGAGAGGAAAAAACTGTAAAACAAAAGCAGATAATGGGGTAAGAAGGATTTCTTGGGGAGAAGCTAATCCTCTGAACTGTGCCCAAAGATATCATGTATTTTCACCTAGCTTTTGCTAGGCTCAGCAAAAGTGGGCAAAACATGAGCTCTAGCGGGCATGAGTGAAGTGTAGAGGAGTAAGCCACGTAAGAGGTAGGCACCAATGAGGGAAGGGCGGCCATGAGACCTCAAGCCAAGGTTCCCGGAGCTCTGAGCAGGGAGTCTGCTATTGTGATTAACTTTCTTATAAACTGGGTCACCTTGTGCCATAAGGAGAGAAGATGAAATATTTGCTTCTTTCCTGGCATTAGTGGGCAGTTTTGTTTTAATTCTTTGAATAACTTCAGTCACTTTACGTGAACTATAAATCAAAACTCAAGGCCCAAAGTCACAATGGACTCAGTCTATGCGCATATAGACAGTTCTTTCTGTTCTAGTGGACTACTACAGAGATAGTGGAGTATCTTCCAGGTTCCAAGATCCAGATAGAGAAATCAAGGACTCAGGTGACTTGAGAGCTCACATTCATGCCTTCCCCTACAAATGAGTGGTTCTTACAGGACCTGGATGCTGTATTCTCCTGCTCAGGTTCCTGTGTGGACAGACTGATATGATCACCCATCAGTCTTTCAGTGTCACCTGCTCTATGGAGCATCCCAACTGGGTATAATGAATGTCCCCTCTCTCTGTGAATCCACTTAATTTAACCTGTGAAGTACTTGGACATGCTTCCCTTCAGACAATTTTTTGTTAGCAGATGTGACTTTGCTCAATTCATGTGTTTGCTCCCTTTGACACTTTTCCTCTTTATATCTACCATGAGTGGATCCATATATGAAGTTGCTCAATACGTGGAGTATTGGTTAATTGGATGACCATATGAACAGAGAATGAAAACTAGAAAATATATGATGAGTGGTTCATTGCTTTTGTTGGAATGATAATGATATAGGAGAATGAAACTCCCAACCTACTATGTCTGGTACAACCTCGTGTTCTCTAAAATCGAAGAATGAATTTTAGGAACAATGGAGGGTAAGAGCAGAATATATTTATTGAGAGAAAGAAAGCTTTAGTCTGAAGAGAGACAGAAGGGGTCCCAAGTGGGTTACCAAGGACTCTGTCTTTTTTAGGGACTTTTATAGAGTAAAACCATGGGTTCAAGGTGGGTCATAACTATAGTTAGCCAATAAGATCAATAGTTCAGGTAAAATTGATTACTTTTGGGACAAATGCGGAAGAGAGTCAGGTAGAAAGCCGGCATTCTTATGGAGCTGTGACTGTTTCCTAGGGGGATGGGAACTATTTAGGGTATCAATCCTCAGCATATGGGTGCATTCCTTTGGTCTTTTGTCTTGAGGCCTTGCCCACAGCAGGAGGCATCAGTTTCCTCTGCAGTTGCCAGGAGTCTGCACTGGCTCCATTGAGGACCTAGCCCTGTCTCACTGCCTATAACATTTCTTTTTTTTTTTTTTTTTTGGTACTGGGGATCGAACGTACAACCTCAAACTTGCCAGACGGTGCTCATGCCACTGAGCTAAATCCCCAGCATTATTTCTAAGTAACTCAGCTGCCTGCAACAATAACAGTATAGATATATGATAGCTGAATGATGCTTGGATTTTAAAATTATTGAAGAAGGATGAATAAAACATTATGGATAAATTCATATTTGATTTATATAAGTACATCAATGGATTGAATGGATTAGTGGCTTTGTATATGGATAATTAGATAGTGGATTAAAAATGAATGAATAGCTGGATTGATGAATGAATAGAGAAAAGTTTGTCCTGTAATCATAGCTGAAGCAGACTCTTAGAAAAATCTAGAAAATTTGATCACTAAGCCTTTGTACTTAGTATCTTAAGCCCCAAATTTCAAGATGGTGGTTACTTCTGTGACTATAAAATATTTAATTTCTTACAAATACATCTGAGTACAATAATGACAATATAATAAGTTTTGAAAGAGTTGGAGGGTTATATAATTTTTATTATGTTATTTTTGGTGGTTTTTTTTTTTTTTTTTTGCATTTGGGGTATTTCACAATAAAAATGGAAGCACAAAATTCCCAGGTTGGATCAAGAGGCTGACCCTGCACAGGATATGTGACAAATTGCCCAGATGATTTGTTTAAGACAAGAGAGCTGAATGGCTGGAGTCAAAGGCCAAGTACACAGTTTGGGGCAACTAGAATGAACATTCTTACATTTTCAGTGTGGTCACCAAGAGCGCTCACAGACAGTGAACCATGGCAGCTGATGTGGTGGTTTCACATCCAGCAGTAAGAGCAACTTGCTGCAGCTCTCATAGGAAAAACAAATTTCAAGAGCAATGTCCCTTCCCTTCATTAGTACAGACAGAGACAGTTTATCCCATGCTAAGTTTTGAATGCAACTTTGGGGTGCAGGAATCAGAAATATTCTAGATTAGGAGGTGTAGCTTCTGGTTTTCACAAGGTGTTGCCACCGTTACTAACTGTGGCATAAGCCGTTACACAATAACTGTGTGTTCTGTAACTTTATCTCTGTTAAAATGGTTTGATGATCTGAAAACTGAAATCTGAAGAATAGCAGTATGGATTAATATTGTAAGAATAGAGCCCCAAATTCTACATTCTGGTTTTAAAATTCCATTAATAGAAAGAACTGTTAAGTAAACTGCTCATTTTTTTAAACAAAAAAGAAAGCTACTACTCTGCAACCAAAGGGGAGTCTGTAAGCCCATAGATACTGGAAGCAAATTTTGGCAGAGGAAGGAATGGTAGATTAATTGAGGAGTGATTTATGATGGTGGGCCATGGTGAGTGTGCCTGGGCTCCCCAGAGCCTCATACATGTCCTGTTGTAGAGGAAGGAAGAAAGGAAGGAAGAGAAGGAAGGGAAGGAGGAAGGAGTGAGGAAGGCAGAAGGGAAGGAGGAAGGAAAGGGGGGAAGAGAGAGAGACAGAGACAGAGACAGAAAGACAGAAAGAGAGAGTCATCCAAGGTAGAAAAGGAAGAACATCATTAGTGAAGATACAATTGTGGGTTCTTCTGGCTCTAGGACCTTTAGCTGAGTTCTGAGTTTCCTGAGAGCCAAGGAGAGTTTGAACCTTGGCCTTCCACTATATGATGCCATGTATCGAGTATGGTCGTCCCCAAATCCAGGATTTGTCAGCAAAGACACCTACAGTTGGAGGGGTTGGCCTCTAAGACATCGCAGCAGCCGCCTGCTGAAGCCTGAGGAGAGACCTGGTACCAGGAGCACTTACAAGAACAGAGTGACTTTCACTTTCTGTCACAGTCTTTCAGTCAGAGTCTGGGTTTCCTCCAAACTCGGTAATGTTTTCCTGGATCCAGCGCAGTGCAGCCAACTTGTCCAAGTGTCCTCAGTTTCCCTGGCTGTGTTTTCCCCCAATGCTGCAAGAAAACAGGGCAAGGGTGGAGGAAGAAGGGGCAGGGATGTCACAGAGAGTTCTCAAGAGGACCTCAGACGGCCTGAGGGCTTGCTATTGTTGGATGGAGTTTGTCTCATACGGGCTGATGCGCAGGAGTCTTGGTCCTCAGTGTGGTGATTTTGGGAAGTGGTGGACACAGATGGAGGACTATTGGGATGTGGAGGATCTCTCTTCAGGAGGAATTAATATCGTTCTTCATTGGACTTGGGTTAGTCCTGAGGGAGAGGAGTTACAAAAGAGCTGGCTCCCTTTACTCTCTGATTTCTCTTACTATCCTACCATGTACCTACCATGGTGGCATCTGCTACCGGACAAAAGGCCCTTTCTATAGCTGGCACCATGTTGTTGGATAGGAAGGGAACAAAGGAAACATAGGTAGAGATGGAGGCAAATGACTACTTGCTAAAGATTAGCAGGGATGCGAATTATCAAGACAACTGGAAAAAGGCTTAAGACCCTCTCAGAAATTGTTGAGGTAGCCATTCCCGTCACAGACCCGGAGGCTTTCCAAGGCACAGAAGTAAAAGCCTAGAGCATTTTCCATGAGCTTCTTGTCAAAGGATGCCTTGAGATTCTGCTCCCTGGTCTGAAGCTACTCCTACCATCAGCACTACAGACGTCCTTATAAGGAAGCTGGGAACCCTCAGTAAAGATGCAGCAGACTCAATCTGTGTCATACAATCACTTCAGCTACTCTGTGGAGTGAACAGCATATAAAATATGCAGACTGAACCCTTGACTTCCACTGTATTCCCACAAAATTTCTCTTCCTTTCCCACAAGTTCCCCTGCACAGTTACCAAAGCTTCACCCTTCCCGTTGCTCAAGAAGAGGCAGCCTGGACTGCTTTCCTTCTCTATAGCCCTATCCAGTTAGCCACCAAATCCTCTCGGCTTAACTTTGCAGGAAAGAAAGAGAAATCTTGTGGGGATGCAATGGAAGTCAAGGGTTCAGCCTGTCCCTGTGAAGTAGAAGGTCCTCTACATACTTTCTGGTGAGAAGGGAAGATATAGTAAAAGATGAGGACCATACATGGTGACCTGTGTAAGTTCTGCTTGAATCACTCGGGGAATTAGAGGAGATAGAGACATAGAAAACTGAAGATGGCAGAGAACAGGACCAGTCAAAGGGCTGAAAAGGAAGAGGAAGGAGGTGAGAAGTGGCCAGAGTCAGGGAAGACAATATTTTCCAAGAGGCTGACTAATATTTGTGGATACTATTGAGAGGTCACATAAGATTTTGCCAAGGTGACCTTGAGAAGCACAGACCAGAGGCATGGATAAGTGACATTCTGCCTGGAATAGGCAGAAGAGAGGTAAGGGAGAAGGAACTGGAGAGACCCACAGTTCCTTACTGGAGCAGGAACAGAGACACAATCCTTGGATGAAACAGAAGTGGTACCCAAGAAGGTGGCATGTATGATTCAGGATAATTCATTAACCACAGACATGAACCCTCCACGAGCTTCATAGCCTTCCTAGCAGTACTCAGGTCTCCTGTTCCATGTCACCTATTAGTTGTCTAGAGGTCACACGTTCTGGGCCACATAAACTCAGAAGAGGCTCACAGTCACTGCACACCTCAGAGAGTCTGGCTCTTACTCCAGGGCAATGTGATGGATAAGACTATTGCCTCGACTCTTGCATCTGTCAGATTCCAAAGAAAAGAAATGAATTAAGTGGACTCCTGAGCTCCTCCAGGAAGCATTGCTCACTGGAGTCAGACATTCTGACAATGTCCCTCTCCAGTCACTGTTCCTTCACCTCCCAGCATTCATTGCACTGTTTCAGTTGATCTGCTGCCTGCTCACTGCCATCATAGAGGGTCACAGTGTGTGAGGGCAACACAAGTGAAAACGATGAGTGTTTAGAAGTGGAAACATGAGAACTGGGCCAAACAGGAGAAAGAGGAGTTTGACAAGTTGAATATCCAATGCAGGCAGAGCAAAAGCTCAGAAGCAAGAGGACAAGTTTGACTGGGGAATAAGAAGGTAAGTAGGGTTCAAAAATTAAGAAACACAGATGCTTTGTTAAAGAATTTAGCTACAATCCTTTTGAGAGCTGATATGACAAAAACTGGGTCCAAAAATTTATGAGAAATGTGAAATGAAAAGAGCCCAGTACGTTACCTGAAGAATCCCCAGATTCCCAGGCGGTACTGAATAGTTTCCACCACCACATCTCATGGGTAGAGAGAGGCACTCCATCAAATGTTGATGCCCCACCAGAGAATAAGCCACCTCTGAGGATCCACACCATCACCTTGAAAAAGAAACCACACTGATTACAGGAAGCAGATAAGAAGGACACAGGATTGATTGTCTGATTTGGTTGCTTATCTCTTGTCCAAGACTAAGGAGGCCATTACTCAGAGTCTACAGTGCTCAGTAAGGAATGGGATGCAGCTTAGTGGTAGAGCTATGTGTAACTTGTGCAAAATCCTGAGTTAAAAAAAAAAAGATTGTGTTATAGACTTGTCCCTAGGTCTCCTTCCGGCTCCGATTTTATTGGAAATGATACTTTTTAGCTTATTTGATATTTAAATCTTAAGTAACTAAAGAAATAATGGTTTCCTTTTTATTATTTTGAGAGAACTTAGAAAATTTAAAACATGCCTTTTATATGTGCGACAATCTCTTTCAGAAGCCCAATGACAATGAAGGAAATTGAGATATCAACAATTGTTTTTCCCATGGTCAAATAAAGTCAGGGGCCTGGACCATGATGCCTCTTCCTTGGGCTGTCTTTGTCCACTCCAGCCTGCACTGAAATGTTCTGGATGCCGACAGTCTCAATCATGGACCCCTCATTTCCACTGCTTACTGGCTGCTGGCTTTTGTTCATCAGGTCAGCAGGAGAATAAATGTGTAAGACAGTCTCTTGAGTACTCAAGAGGAATGTTTTCTAGTTTGTTGGTGAAGACCTCAGAGAACACCGGCCCTGCTCTTGTGGGTTGGGAGCACCTGGTGAAGAAAGAGAGAAGAAGCTCTGAGAATCAAATAGATCTAAGCCAAGTTCTCCTGGGCCCAGACAAAGCCTTTGATCAGGTAGTTTATTCTTACTAATAGGTTATTATAGCCAGACTCAGGGCACTAGGAATGGACAGGAAGATACCTGCGCTTCTAGAGTCCCCAGAGACCATGCAGAGTGAGAAGCCCTTGATGTCTCACTCTAATAGAACAGCAGATCCTAAAGAGGTCTGATCTCAGCTCTAACCCTGCCTGCTACAGTGGGGTAGCCATCTGTGTAATATAATAAATGGGCTCACCATTTTCCACTTTGCAGTAGATCCTGAGGTGACCCAGTCTCAGATCTGGCTGCTTTACTAGCAGTCAAGCAGCTGCCCCTCTACCCAGAGAGAGTTGAGGGATGTGCCTTTCTGGTCACTGAGATAGGCTTCACCTTGTGTCCCTGGGCACCTTACAACACAGTTTGGGCCCCCTCCTTGGGTCCTCCTCAGATGTACCTGGATCAGAGAACCCTAGCAACCTTGGAATCCTTTTGAGACTCATTGCAAATCTGGACTGTGAGAGCAACACTTATGGTCGAAGAGGGCACAGGCTCACTGAGTCTGCTTAAAGTTTTTGGAATTCAGTGTGCAGACATTGTAACTTGACCACAAGCCTCAGAAACACCAAGGAAAATAAGAGCTCAATCAGCAGTGTTAGGCCCCAAGGAGCCACGGTCAGTGAGAGAGAAGCGTGATCTTCTAGAGAAGTAATTCCAAATAGCCAAAGTCTTGTTTGTTTCAAGGAAGCTCAACAGATTTCAAGAGTACAAAGGCAAATGATTCATACATTCATCAGAAAAAATGAACACAAAGATTAAAATGTTAAAATTAATTGAAATCCGTCAGCTGAAAAGTACAGTGAAAGCAATGAAAAGTGCATTACAAAGCATCAACAAGGGACTTCATCAAGTGGAACAAAGAAGCAGGAAGGTGGAAAGCAGACTGTTTGAAAACACACAATCAGAGGAGAAAGAAGGGGGTAAAAGCATAGACCGGAGCAAAGATAACCTTTTCTACAAACAAAGCCAGCAAAAAAAATCTATCCACATGCAGAAGATTGAATCCAGACCCATATCTAAACTAAAATAAAAATGAATCAAAGATCTAAGTATTAAAAGAGAAACACTTAATCTGTTGGAAAACACCATAGCTAAAATTCTTGAAGCCATAGGCATATGTAATGGCTTTCTAAATACTACTGTAGCAAAGGAAATAGTAATAAGAATCCACAAATGAAATCATATCAAATTTAAAAAGCTGCTGTATAAAAAACCCAAAAAACAAACAAACAAACAAACAAACAAACAAAAGACACACAGTGAAGAGACAACGTACTGAATGGAAAAAAAAATTTTCTCTGCTATTTCTCACATGGAGAACTAACATGTAAACTACATAAAGAATTTTTAAAAATTAGACCTTCAAATAAAATAGCTAATCAAAAAATGGGCACATGAAATGAATAGACACTTCTCAGAAGAAATACAAATGGACAGTAAACATAGGAAAATATTTAAAATGACTACTAGAAAAATTGCAAATTAAAACAGCACTGAGATTTCATCTTACCTCAGAAAGAATGGTCGTCAAGAAACCAACTAATAACAGAGGTTGGTGAGACTGTGGGGGGAAAAAAGACTTTTATCTTTCTGCTGGGAATGTAAGCTAGTGAAATCAGTATGGAGATTCCATAAAAAAGTAAAGCTAGAAATTCCATTTGACCTTCTGGTATCCTCCCCAAGGATAGAGTTAACAACATTCTGTCGCAGGGATACATGCATACCTGTGTTTGTAGCAGCACAATGAAAAGTAGCCAAATCTTGGGAATGGACAATATGTCCATCAGTAGATGAGAAGATAAGGGAAATGTGATATAAAGACACAATGGAGTACTACTGTGCCCTAACGAAGGATAAACTTGAATAATGGATTTGTCTTGAAATGAAAATATTAAGTGAGATAAATCAGTCACATAAGTTTAAATATCACGTTTCTTTTATTGAGAAACCCAAAGTATAAATAAATTAAAGAGCAAAATAAAGCATAGAGAACAGGAAACAGGAAGTTAGATAAAAAAACAGAGTGAGAAGAAAATGAGAAGGAATGAAATGCAGTCATGTCCAAGTGAGATCTCTTAGACAACACAAAAGGGTAAAATATTAGGGTTGTTAGAGTTGAGGATGGGGATGAGAGAAAGAGGGATGGAAGAGATGAAAACAGAATGTTCTGAACCTAGAGAGATGTATTAATATCCAGACGAAACAATGCCAAAGAACGGACGACAATATACAGAATCAAACACTAAAAGATTAAAGACAAAGAGAAAACCCAGAATGCAGTGAGAGAAAAGAAGCAAATAGTGTAACAGGACTCCAGCAAACTTTTCTCAGACAAACAGAATCCAAAGGAATTCATTTTCTCTGATTTGTCCTACAAGAATAAAGGGAATTCTTCAAATGGAAAGAAAATGATACCAGTATAGCACAAGAAAATATCAAAAGATTGTTTTCACTGGCAAAAGTAAACATATAGATAGTTATTACTATGTTAAAATCATAGTTAAAATCATTGCTATATGTAAAAAGACACTATTAAACTAACTATATGAAGTTGTTAGTGATAGGCAAGATAAAACTGTATGTTATCAAAAACTCAAAATGGGAATAACAGATGTAAAGTACAGGCTTTGTTTTCTTTTTGATCAAACTTAGGGTGCTATGAATTTAAAATATTCATAATATTTATACAATAGGATGTTTTCTGTAAATCTTATGGTTACTGCAGAACAAAAACCTGTGATAAATACACTAAAAATAAAAAGCAAAGGATCAAAAGATGCTACTAGAGAAAACCACTTAATCACAAAGGAAGAGAGTGAGGGAAGAAGAAGGGAAGTAGAAATCTAGAGAAGCGAGGTACCCGAGGGCCAGTGAGGACTGGGGGTCTTTTGTCCAAGCTCCACAGGTTGAGTGGAGAACATGAATCATCCCTCTGGGTGTGGTAGGTACATGGGTTTATACACAGCTGGGAGTGGAGAGCTTATGTCGCCAAGGTGCCCTCCCACACACATACCTCTAACCAAGCTTCACGATAGAAGAGAATAGAACACAACATCTTATTTCCCTCACCTTTTCAACTAATGCTTTTCAAAGCACCAATCACTACTTAGGCCCTAACATATCACATAATTCAGTTTTTTAAGTTTGCATTTTGCCTGTCTCTCTCCCTTTTAGAAAATAAGTTCCATGAAGCCCCCTAGGGATCTGTGTTTTGCTCACTAATGGATGCTGAGAACCTATAGCGTGCTTGGCACACAATAGTTAAACAATAAGTATGTGTTGAATAAAGGCTTGAGACAGATGCAATGACTCTGGAATGTCTTAAAAAAAACTATATAGTGTTATCGGGGATTTCAGAACTGCCGGAGTCCAGCTGCGGCAGGGCTAGGGTTTCCCAAAGGTGGTCAGGGAGTTGGCGATTGAGAGACAGAAAACACTGCACCCCAGTTTGTGAGTGAATCTGAATCCGCCTTTATTTTTTAGAAGCTGGAATATATATTTGCCAACCCTGGCAGCAACCCCCAGCCCCTAGCAGGAAACACCCCAGGGCCAGGCAGGGACAATCCCAAACAATAAGTGTTAATTGACCTCAACTCCAAGCAGAAGGCGCCCCAGGTTTAGGGCAATAGGTATCAATTAACATTTTAATCTTGACATTTAGTCAGCCCGGGAAATGCAATCCTACGTACCCGGACGCCTGCAGGAGGACCGGACGCCCGCAGGAGGAAGAGATGTGTGAGATTATTAGACCGCTCCCTACATTGCTTTCCTTATCATTTATGGGAGTGGCAGTCCCTGCGAGGACAGCACCTGTCTTAGGTCAAGGACTCTTCACATGTACCCAACCAGGCCTTACCCGTCATGGGCCTGCAGGACAGCAATTGGTCCTGTGCCTGTCTTAGGCGGCCGGTGGCGTAACATATGGGTCCTAGTTGCCCGTCTCTGGCT